>JARFOD010123211.1:0-14346 GCA_031763545.1 Mopalia muscosa
CTGCATGAGAAAGTGAACCGATTGAAACAAATGAAGGTTCTACGCTTGGAGGAGCCACTTACGTTCGCTGGGGAAGAAACGATTGCCCTGAACCCGCCAGAAAACTCTATTCGGGTTTTGTCGCTGGATCACATTATACCCATTCAGGTTCCGGAGCGAACCATATTTGTTTACCCTCTAATCCGCAATGGAACAGAACCGTAGCTGGTCTTCAAGAAGGCGGGCGTCTTTATGGAACGGAATTCGAAATTTCAGAATCCAATTCTGGATTCCACCGACGTAATTCTGGAGGAAAACTTCAAAATGAACATGACGCCCAATGTGCTGTTTGTCAAACACCGGGCAGGATGAACCAGTTGATGATCCCCGCTCGTCTTGAATGTCCTTCCGGATGGAATCTTGAGTATCTGGGGTTCCTGATGTCTGGACATTATACTCATAAAAGATCCGAGTTTGTGTGTGTGGACCAAGACCCTGATGTCCACGCAGGGACGTCTGTAGATAAAAATGGAAACTTGTTCTTTGTTGTTGAGGTGTCCTGTGGAGCTTTACCATGTCCACCGTATGTGGAAGGATACGAGGTGACTTGCGTTGTTTGTACCCAGTAAACCTTAATGATTCTAATGTTGATTTTTAGGAACGATACAGTGATTCTCACAGTTGTTTGTCCAACGTTTGTGTGTAAATATATATATATCTATATAAGTAAATTTGTCTTAAAGATGAAAACATTTGTGTTTTATTATTTGTAGTCCTTTGTTTCGTGTAAAGCGTAGTAGCTCAAAAGTGTGTGAGACATATGTTGTTTGAATTATCAGGCTTACTGTGTGTTCTGGACAAATAGCACACGGCAAGGCTGTACTTTAAAGTAAAGCTTGACAGTGAAGCATTAGCGACAGAAGCAAACCCAAGGTGTGTGTGTGTATGGGGGTGTGTAGGGTGGAATTTTTTATCTCAGGACACTTCAGCTTTATTGAATCGTCAACGAAGACTATTTGAACGTTCAAAGTTCATTAGCATTGAGCTAGGGTTTTATATTTGCTATATTACCGAGGGATTAATAATAAGCTACAATAAACAAGCTGTTTTGTCGAACATCGCCTCCATGATGTGAACGTTATGTTGATCCTGTCTTTACGTGTTATGCATTATAGTGGCCAATCCGTTGCCTAGAAGTTAACAAAATTATATGGTAGATTCTAGTCTTATATTTAACCATCTGTTGGGGATTTTGAACTCAATATGTCGCTTTTATTGTAATAGCATCAGGACTTTCAGTGAATCAGACATGATTCAATAGCTTCTGAACTAACTTTATAAACAGAAAAATATTGTATATATCAATTGGGATCCCGGTTATTTCGCTACGCTAAGATCGATGATGTGATTTCACATATTTCCTGTAATTTTCTGGGTTTTTTTGTCGACCGGAACAGACAAAATGTGTAGTTATTTAACTCTGTTCTAAAACAGTATCACATCTTATTTTACGTAATATACCTGTATTGCACCACAATATAATGCAATAAAACATAGATAGATATTTTTCCTTTAGCTGAACGTTAAGTGGTTGACCAAGTCTGAATCCGTAGATTGAGGGCTATGGAACCCTAAATGTGTCATAATCGAAAATAGATACATGAAGTATTAAATCCTTTTCATTGCATGGTTTTTGTTTCATACTCAAGGGGTTTTACTTATATGACGACGGATGAATCATTTCAATCTGTTCTTTGTTGATATACGACGGAAATTTAAAAAAAAACACCCAATGTAGTGGCCGAATCCACATCAGGTGAATAAACTCGGCACATTATAAACCTTTATCGTGTTACTTGCGTCGTTCACAAACAAAACCAAGGGCTTTTTTATGTTGAAAGTTTAAATGACATTCAAATACAGTCGTTGTTCTATTTCTTGGAGTAGACGGATGCTTGAACAGAATAATCAAAGCAAATTTAAGTGACAGTCGTGCCGTAGAGGGACACTGACAGGCTGAATTACTCTCGATTATTGTTTCATGCACCAATATAAATCCAGAAAATTAAACAAGGTATGAATGCTAATAAAGGTGTTATATCACACGATTTATATGCTAAATAAATGAAGAGAGAAAATTCTGCTTGCCTCCACCGGGAATCGAACCCGGGACCTTTGAATCACATGTTTCTCTCACACATTGAGCTGTCGCATCGTCATATCATCGACAAATGGGAAGTACAACTGTAAACCTCAATCAAACAAAAACTTCGAAGAGTAGGCCCTAGCTGCGGCTATAGACAGTATGGCCTGAATAAAGTTATGCTACCTTTACTTAACTCTTGAGAAAAACACTTAACACTTTGTTTTAATCAATTATTCAATCGACTAGCTCACCAGCCTGCCAACAAATCAATGAATGAATGAACGAATCAATCAATCAATCAATCAATCAAACAGTCATTTAACCAATCAATCAAGCCACCAACCAAGCAATCGTTATATCACAATTGACAACTAAAATTATAGCCCAACTTGACATTTCTGTTATGCCAACAAATGTTATAGGTGTCCTTTGCCATTGTTGACAAAAATCGCTAAGCAATACAGACACATGAAAAAACACACAAATAATTTAAAGGATTAAAAACTGTAGAAAGGGTTAACTGTCTTGCTGTGCGTGGCGAATTGGTAGGAATAGAGATAACTTTATCATCTCGGTTTCCAAATATAGACATACAGCGGCCTGCATTTCCGCTCACAAATTAACTAATTATCTTGCTGGACGTCCAAAATAGGAAAGATAGAATGCGCCATATACAAATAAAATTGATGTGTCATAACGACCGAGATGAGTCCAGGGTGTTATTACATGGGACATATACAGCTGATGCGAGTTGTCGAAGTCATATTGGAATTGTAGTTACCAAAATTTATCGTTAATTATGAAAAATATTGGAGGTAAAATGTGAACAGGAGTAAGATATAATCTTAATGTTTTGTAACAGAATTGGGTTTAGGTGTGCGACATTTTTTAAGCCGTAAAACATACGCATGTCGTCCGAAGTTTTTGCTGATTTACAGTTCAACTGGAAACTTTATATTTTTAGGTAAATGGTGTCAAGATGACCACAATGTTCTGTTAAAGTAAATTAATGTTCACAGAGAACAGATTGTATTTACTGAATGACATCGAAAGGCTGTATTGAACCGTATATTATGTTCGTTATGGAGACCTCATTCAAAATTTAAACGTGCCTTTTCGTTGACCGATATCCCCATTCCTTCAGTCTTTTACAGACTGGCCTCTTGATCTCCTCGAGTCCCTGTAAATTGACCACCAGCAGCCCGGGGTATTCTCCAGAATCCATTCCTTTGATTCCCAAACGTCTATCCCCAGATCAATGAGAGGCAGATAAAGACGGATCCATAACGGATGACACCCGGGTATTGTATGAGTGTATAGGATTATATGAACTTGAACTGCGGAACACCACAATCATTATAATATTGAAATCTTCGACATCGACCAAGGAAAGTTTATGTATAGTGAGTAAACGCCAATACGATATTGCATTTGTATAAATAAGACATTTGCATGATAACTGTAACAAAAGAACATTGTTAACGATCCTAAAAATAGGACGAAATTAAAACCAAAGGATTTAAATTACCAGTATCTCATAATGATCCCAATAAACCAAACAACGTTGCGACAACCTTTTGATTTGGTCGTGTTAGTATGGTGTTACGTTGTTGCAACGGTTATTGTGGACTGCCAGTTATGTTGCAACAACCTTAAAATGCAACCACTTGATAAGGAAACATAAACGTAGTAGCTACGTTGTAATATTATTGTTGCATCGTGCTACGTTTTCACAACATTGTTATTACGTTGTACAAAACGCTACCAATTCACAACTAAGTCACAAGCAGTGTGTTTGATAGGATTGCGCCATAGGCTTTATTTTAAAAACAAGTCTTTGACTCCCACATTGGTAGTTAGGATTCATATAACTGGTCGTGTTAGTACGGCAAAAACGAACAAAAGTGGAAACTGAATCAACCGCTTGATCCATGTAACACAAATATCCGCAATATTAATTTCAACAATCCTGTACTAAAGGTACGAAACCCGAAACAAACGGGATAAAGATTATTGCTTAAAACAGGCCATAAAGGGTCTACTGCTTGTTTACTTAAGTAGGTCTACTAGCAGTCTAATTTCTAATTGACCACTTCAACAAGAGGACGATTCCTTTCAGTGCCTAGAACTGAATAACTAGTGATTTCATATTGATAATTTCTGGTTTACTGATGTATCAAATGACAATTTACAATGAGCCTTGCAATCATATAGTAATACGACTGTACTGTTGTTTTAGTACGAGAGTAGTGTTACTCTGAAGAAAGAAGATGATGATGGCAAAATAAACCGCCGAAATATTGAATTCAAAATGAGTCTTTCGTTCTTCGGAGTAACACTACCCTTGTACTATGCTAAACTTATCAGTGGAAATCATGGACTGTTGTTTTAATGTTGTATTAATTTAGTCATGTGAACAATAACAAGTGTAAAATCACTATAGCTGCGACATTAAGCTCTTCTTTACTGGACAGGTTTTATTTAGAATGCTAGCTGATTAAGCATTGCAAAATGTGATATTTAAGTAGTTTAGCATCATATTCAGCTGCATTCCAAATTGTAACTCTCTATTGTAAGCGGTTTGGCTTCTATCCTGTTCACGTCAGTGGTCATGTCAAAAAAAGGAACAGATCGGGACATATTTGTTGCCATAGAAACCTGAAATTTGTTGGGAATGATCCCATTTTCAATATGAGTTTAGCTTAGCATCATTTTAAGCTGCAGTCCAAATTTAAACTCTATATCTTAAGCAGTTTGGCTTCTATCCTGTTCGTGTCGTCATGTCAAAAAAAGGGACAGATCAGGACATATTTGTGGCCACGAAAACCTGAATTTTTTTCGGAATAAAAAAAAAAAGTTTAGCATCATATTAAGCTGCGTTCCAAATTTGAAATCTCTATCTTAAGCGGTTTGGCTTCTATCCTGTTTACGTCGTCATGAGGGAAAGTTGGACCGACCGACCGACAGAACGACCGACCGACAGAGTGAGTTAAAGAACTGCTCAGTCGCAGCTAAAAATCTGTAAACTGTAAGTCATCAAGGGATTACCAATATGTAAATGAAAAATACTGTATTGGATTTGAATAAGAAAGGTGTCTATTTGCAGGTTCTTCGTTAAACCCCAAACAAACAAACAAGTAACGGTCATGTTGCCAGTACGTCTTTTGGGGTTAAATGGTTGATCCTTTCTCGTTTATATGGATGAATGTTACAATTTAGAAACAAGAAAATCATAGAGAAATCGACTGAAAGAGATATTACTTCATATTAAGGATCGAATCCAAGTCTTGTGTTCTTTGTCCATGTAGTGAATACTGGAAACTAAAGCGCCGTCTTGTTGTGAATTTGGAAGCTAGGGTAAAGAGGGAAATTAAGAGAGAGAGAGAGACTCGATTTATTTCCCACGGAGACCAGTTATCCTCTATGATACCAAAGACAGAAAAGCCTGGCTATTTTTCTGACACTCAATCTTCAATCTTCGCAGGGCTTCTCTTGTCGACCAATTCCAATTTTATGGAAGATCTCTTTCTTAGGACTAACTGATCAAATAATACAATGGAAAACAGCATCGTTGTCTTACACGATTTCAAATAGATCCGACAACCATCTCGACTCTGATGACGGTCAAATGGATGTGATTTACCCGGCGAGGATAATGTTCCTCCTATTTTTTTGGCGACTTGAGATTTATGAAACCTTATCACTCAATGCTAAGGCCTACGTTAGCGGAGATATATGAAGAAAAGACTTTTATTAGATTGAGATAGAATTGCTCTTCAGTTCAGTTTACCAAACCCTGTGAAAAAGAGCAAGAAACAATGATTAATGGTTAATTGACTGTAAAATTCTATAATGCCAATCATAGTTATGAAGCGAAGATGCTACCAGACGAAAGTAAACGGTCTATTGGGTGGACATGGACTTCGTGGTCGTTACATAACGACACAACAGGTAAAACAAACCAGTAGTATATGTATGAGCCTATAGAGCGGGGGATTGAATTGGTGGGGTTTTTTTTTTCGTTTGATTGGGGTCAAATACCAGGTCAAATCAGATCAATTCAATCGCCACCAGCGAAGACTACTTGGATGTCACGGCATTCTTTTCATGTTAAAACTTAGGAGCATTAACTGAGATTTTATATTCCTTAAATAACTAAGAGTTTTATAATACCACGCACATTGAATATACCCCCTTGTCAAACAGCACGTTCATGATCTGTTCGTGCTGTTGACCTTTTCCTTACCTTTTATACATTATAGTTGCCAATCCGTTAACAAAAATAGAGGGCAGATCCTTGTCTCACTTATAAAAAGATTAATCTAAACCAAAACATAATGCCGTATTAAATTCTATTGACTACATGGTTGTGTGTTTAATTGGGCTTTAACGTAACACTCAATGGTGTTTCAATCATATGACGACGGATTGTTTCAAACTGTTCCTTGCTGAAATACGGGTGAAAACCGGCAAGACATTAACCCATATAAGGACAGCCAATTTGAAGAGTAAACACGACCTGTGGCTCTAGACCATATACATGTATGAGACTTGGAACACAGTTATGCTACCGTTACTTAGTGCTAAAGGAAACACTTCATCCTTTACTTTAATCATACATTCAATTGACCAGCCAACCAACCAACAGACCAACCAACCGAATAATGAACCAATCAATCAATCAATCAATCAAAATACCAATGATACGTCATACGAATGACAGCTGAGGATCCATAAGTGTTAATTAAACTTTGTCGATAAAACAAATAATGGAAAAGAACTTACATTGTCTTATCAACCTAGACACTTTAGAAAGGCTAATATTAATTGTTTTGCTGTGCGTGACGAATTGGTAGGAACAGAGATTACTATATCAATTCGGTTTCCAAATATAGAGAGACAGCGGTCTGCGTTTCCGTTCTCAAATTATCTCATTTCCTTGCAGGACGATACAAAAAGCAAACATAAGAAGTGCTATATACAAAGAAAAATTCTGTCATAGCGACCGAGATGAGTCAAAGGCGCGTGTTATAACATGGTATATATACAGCTAATGCGAGTTCACTAAGTCACAAGAAAATCGTAGTTACCGTAGTTGTCTTCAATTTTGAGGCAATATTTGAGGTTAAATGTGAACAGCAAGTCAAACAGGCTTTTTATTTGTATGTGTAATACGGTTGTAATAAACCTTGTATTATGTTCGTTATGGAGACCTCATTCAATCTGATAGACATATTGTTGATATATAAAGGTTCCAGAATCTTTTATTTCGAGATGAACTCACAAAACAAAGAGTTCGCGCCATCGCACCCGTTTCGTGTCTCGCACATCAACTCCACCGAAACGGATGAGTATTGACCAGATAGTAGCGAAAAGTCGACTTCAAAAGAAGATGTTTCAAGTAAGTAACGTAAACACTAAAAAGTTATCCGTCCCGTTATTTTCTCTCTGAAGTACTTGTTTCTAGAGAAGTCCGCGCGCTGTCTACGTGAATCTGAAAGCTGTATTAGGATACAGAGGAAAAATAAGAGACCGAAACTGGATTGTTATCCACGGAGATCTGTTATCCCTTATTGACATGATACGATAGCGAAAACAGTCAGTCTGACTATATTTCTGACACTCAGTCAGTAGGCCTACAGAGCTGCCCCCATCACTCAATTCCAATTTTATCGAACAGCTCTTTCCTCGGACTAACTGATCAAATAATAGAAAAGAAAACGGAAGCTTTGTCTTACACAATATCACATTGATCAAATAACCATCTCGAGAAGTCAAAAAGAATCTTTATATGTTGTAAAATAATCGGGTTTAGTTTCGTGACTTGTAACAAACAACAGAGCAGACTCCGTGTCCTCCAAACTTCAGTACTGTGTGGGGATAAACAGTTCAACTGGAAACTGATGTATAGGTGACTTTAATGGTGTCAGGACGACTACGACTATGTTCTTCTATACAACAAATGGTTGTATGGAAGCAAGCGTTATGGAGACCTCATTCAAACTTTTAAACATACTGTTGATAATGACAGATTCCAGAATCTTTTTTTTTTTAGAGGATCTGACGGAAAGTAAAGTTCAATCCCTCGTGCCGTTTTGTTGACCGATATCGACCGTCCTTAAATCATCCATTGTCTTCTGTATTCCTCGTGACAGACAGACTGGCCTCTTGATCTACTTCAGTCCCTGTACATTGACCTCCAGAATCCATTCCTTTGATTCCCAAACAGTCTATCCCCTGATCACTGAGAGGCAGATAAAGACGGATCCATATCGGATGACGCCTGGATATTGTATGAGTGTATAGGATTATAGGAACCTGAACTGATGAACACTACATAATAATATTCAAATTTTCCACATCGACCAATGAAAGAGTATGGTGTAAGAAGTAAGCAAGACTATATCAGCATTTCTATAAATAAGGCAAAGCCTGCCAATTGTAGCATGTGACCATTGTAAGCAATCCAACAAATGGCAGGAAAGTAAAACTTTTGGATTTAAATTACTAACATGGAATAAAGATTGCGCCGTTTTCTTTTTTCTTAAAACAAGTTTGTCCCTCACCCATCAGTATTAATGATTCCTATGACTCAAATATTTTCCGGCGAAAACGAAAAGGACAGGAAAACGAATAAACCACATTAGCCGTGTAACAAAGGGACTGGGAAGTTTTTACTCACGCACGCACACACACACGCACAAAAAATACAACCCATTTATAGGTTTTGCCTTCGATTGCTGACTGGAGGCCCGCGGCCGTGGCTTAAATAGTGGTAGCGAGTACACTTCCTAAACTGAACCGCGTCGATTTACCGTTCACTGGATCGAGTCCGCCATCAGGTATGTGAACGAGTCACATAATATGGCTTCGCCAATCGTGGGGGTGGTTTTTACGAGGTTTCCTCACAGTTTACCACCGTAATAAAGCAGTGTACAGTGTGAAGTGGACAATCCGTCGTCATATAAGCGAAATATCCTTGAGTACGACGTTAAACACTAATCAAACAAACAAACAATCGATTGCTGACTGTAATTAAAACGGTGGTTTTCCCCACGCTTTGGGCTCAAGCGCCTTCACATCAGCTACAGATGTAGTTGCTGTTATCTGGCTGATATGAAGTCCCGTGAGCGCAATGTGTGGGGAAACCACCGTTTGAATTACAGTCAGGAATCAAAAACGAAAAAATAAAAAAAAGAAGACAAAAAAGCACAAATACTCTTTTGAGCATTTTAATGGTCACAGATTTTGTAGTTACCCCAAAAAACCAATTAAACAAAAACTTTCAAGATTACAGCTCTGGCTATAGACAGTATGGTCTGAACACAGTTATGCTATCTTTACTTAGAGCTGGAAGAAACACTTCACCCTTTATTTAAATCAATCCATCAACCAATCAACCAATCAACCATTCCGCCCATCCGTCCAGCCAGCCATCTATCCATCCATGCAGCTATGGAAACAAAATATTCATAGTGTTATATCGTTGAATTAAATTCGACTTTAAACGATAAATATGGACAGCTGAGCTTGCAAAACTATTGAATAAACCTCTAGATCTAACAGTATGGATAGGAACGTACATTTTCTTATCAACCTAGCAAGGGTGAATATTTTTTGTCCTGTTGTGCGTGACGAATTGGTCTGAACAGAGATAAATTTATCAATTCGCTTTCCAAACACAGACAGAGAGCGGCCTGTATTTCCGTTCACAAATTAACCAATTTCCTCGCAGGACGACCAAAAAAGGAAAGATAGAATATGCCATATACAAAGTTATATTCTCTGTCCTAGCCAGCGATGAGTGGAGAGAGTTGTTCCATGGTATCCTCATCCTAACACATCTCTATATAGAGACTCATACAGAGACACCATGCTGCAAAACGCTGCTTATTGTATTCTAACCAAGCCTCAAATGTTGGGTTCTTTTGTCAGAATACACCCAAAATTTGGAATACCCGGTCTATCAGCGACGCTCTATGGCACAACAGTCACGTGTATTTGTTTTGATAGTTCATTTCAAACATCTTCAGACTCCAACATTTGACTAAAACCGTCGCCGCCTTACCTTCATACCTTGCGTACAGCCCGCCTGCGTTGAAAAGCTAAATGGTACTTGATCGTTACAAAATGAGACTCCAAGAAATACTTCAACAACAGTATTTGGATATTATTTAAATTTTTGACTCGAGTTGAGCACTGTCTTCCGTCAGTATTTTTGTCTCCTGTATACTAGACTCATACTGTTGGTGAATCGTGGCCCCAGATGGGCCTTTATTATGTGGCCTTAGTCGACTCAAATAATACGATAAGGGTTCCAATGTGCCATGGTTAATACACCCATGTATAATCCTTGGCTCGCGAAGATGATAATACGAGTGCGATATTAGGATTGTAGTAACCAAAATTTATCTTAATTTATGAAAAATATTTGAGGCAAAATGCGAACAACAATAAAATATAATTTTAATGTGCTTTAAAAGAATCGGATTTACTTTTGTGACTTTTGACCAGCAGAAAAACATACGCCGTGTCCTCCGAAGTTATTGGTGATACACAGTTCAACCGGAAACAGATAGGTGAGTTACAAGGTGTCAGGACAACTACTCAGTTTTTGAAAGGCCGTTGAATGTTCACAGAGAACAGATTGTATCCACTGAATGGCATCGAATGGTTGTATTGAACCGTATTTTATGTTCGTTATGGAGACCTCATTCAAACTTATAGACATACTGATGATATTGATAGGTTCCAGAATCTTTTATCATGGGAGGCACTGACGGAAAGAAGAGGCCAAACCCTCGCGCCTATCAGTTGGCCGATATCTACCGTGCTTAGATTTGCCATTGTCTTCCGCATTCCTCTTGATAGATAGACTGGCCTCTTGATCTACTTGAGTCTCTGTAAATTGACCACCAGCAGCCCGGGGTATTCTCCAGAATCCATTCCTTTGATTCCCAACCGTCTATCCCCAGATCACTGAGAGGCAGATAAAGACGGATCCATATCGGATGACGCCTGGATATTGTATGAGTGTATAGGATTATATGAACCTGAACTGATGAACACTACATAATAATATTCAAATCCTCGACATCGACCAATAACAAATTATGGGGCATGTAAAAGAAGGGCAGATATTAACATTCCTATAAATAACACAATGTATTATAATTGAAGCAGATAACCATTGTAGAGAATCAGAAAGGTGTCAAGAAATCAGATCCACTGGATTTCAAATAGTAATATGGAATAGTAATTGCATAAACTTAAACATGTCTTTGGCCGGAGATGTTACCAAAGTGTAACTGAAAAGCAGTTATACTGACACAGGAAAATACAGTATTTGATCGGATAAGTTGGTCTGTTTAGTTTGTGAATAGTTGATGCTTTCTCATTTATATCGATGAATGGAACGATTTAGAAACTTGACATTCTTATTGAAATCGACTGAAAGGGATATCACTACACATCTAGGATCGAATCCAAATCCCGTTATAGTCTCTCCCAAAGTATTAGATAGTGGGGAATAAAGGACGAAGTCAGTGCTCTCTTTGTTGGTGAATATAGAAGCTGTATTGGGATAAAGAGAAAAATAAGAGAGAGAAACTTGATTGTTATCCACAGAGAACTGTTATCCCGTTTGACATATTACGATAGCAAAGACGGCCATCCTGGCTATTTTTCTGATACTCAGCTATTACAGAGCTCCCCTCGTCGCTCAATTCCAATTTTATCGAAGAGCTCTTTCCTCGGACTAACTGATCAGATATTAGAATGGAAAACGGCATCGTTGTCTTACACAATATCAAATTGATCAAACAACCATCTAGACTTTGACGGCCAAATGGATGTAATTTGCCCCGTGAGGATAATGTTCCTCCTATGTTTTGGAGACTTGAAATCTATGAAACCTAATCACTCAATGCTTATGTTAGCGGAGAGATATAAATGGAAAGTACTTTATTAGATTGAGGTAGAATAGCTCTTCAGTTCAGTTTTCCAAATGAAAAGGGGCAACAAAGCATTATTCGCGGTTGATGTATGATAAAAGCTTACATAATGGCCTTAATTGTTATCTGTTATCTAAAACAAATGCCCTGCTAATAACATAAGCTGAGCGGGTAAATCCGAAAACCAACCGTTATCAGACAGCAATTGCTACTAATCGTAAGATGCTATTTAATGAATGTGATATACAGAAGGTGTAAAGGAAAACTGCATTTCACGAAACAGGTAATAAGACACATGTCATTAAATGAGGTAGTTTATTTTAATATTACGGCACTTCTTTATATAGAGTTTCAAAAAATTAGAACTAAGACGATCTGTGGAAAGGAGGTCGGGATTTTCAAAGCACAATGAGTGGCAATAGTCTATTTGGTCCAGTTTACAGATTAACTTGCACTTGGACAAGATTCTGTGAAATGGATGCACTCCATGTAATTTTGTATCTCACAGATTTTTTTTAAGAGCAGATAAGACAAGCAAACTAACCAACCCTTGTTCTTTCATGTTACAATGAATTTGATGTAAATGATTTTTATTTTATAAAAGTTTAAAATAACAATTCTTTACAGCAATTGAGTCCTGATCAGCAGCACCCACGCCTCTTTATAAAGATAACTCGACAGTCGAGTAACAACCTGCATTAAACCGAAAATACTTCCGAGCAATACATCGTGCAGCGTGATTGGGATTCATGATATTCTACACATATATTGAAGTGTCCGACTTTTAATGACCAAGAAATCATCGCTTAACATCACTGGCAACACACTTTGTAACAAACGAAGACGTATTTGAACGCAAAACATGTGTAGTAAGACATAGTGTTATATATTTAAGATGACATACATGTAACAAATCCGCACCGAGTAACCTCTTAGTCATGAAGACACTAGGGCTTACATCGGCCATAATCCAGAGCAAACAATTTTTTTTATTGAAAGGCGTTTGTCATTATACTGAGCCGTAAAGATGACATGGAACAATAAAAAGTGTAAGTAAATGACTTATTAACTCGTTTAAACGACTATTTAACTTTATTGAACGACTCAAAACTCGCTCGAAAGACTTATTAACTCGTTTGAACGACTTTCGATCAAACGACTTGGAGGAATACATGGCGAAAATTGACCCCAATTCGCTGATTGAATGCAATTTTGCTATTGGCTTGAATGGCGAATATATAGGTTTCACTTTGCAGCTTAAACTTGATAATAAAATCCCTTTATGACACTTACGAAAGAGCCAGGGAAGACAGCCACATCTTCTTTCATTCACCTGATTAACTTTAAAAGGATAATATCTCACAGCCATCCGGTCTCAATGTAACATTTTCATCGATTAGATTGATTTCATAAACATGAGTGTATGAAGAGACTACTGTTTGCTAAAACATCGGAACGTTACAAATGATGTAGACATAGATTTTGTACAATATTTTTTCTCACAAATTTCCATTTGTACATCTTCAAATCACTTCGACTTGAAGCCAAAGTCAATATTTAACATGTGTAAACATAATGTTGACTAATCCCAAGTTCTGTCACGCGTTATGGAGGGTCTTCCATACGCTGATTGACTCTTCTCTGACGCAACTGTACCTATATATTTTGAATAAATAAAACGAGACAAATTTGCTTGCCTCCACCGAGATTAGAACCTGGGACCTTTAGGTTACAGACCCAATACTCTACCAATTCTACAGACCTCCCGGAAAGATTCATAACTTTTACCTGGATTAGCACCCATGTCTGCTCTGTCTTGTGTCTCTGTAAGTCTGTGTAAGTCAATCTAACAGGTGTTATGTGGGCCAAACTGCATAACATGGAACATTTTTTTGATTTAAAAAAAATATTTATCAGTATCTCGGAAACAGGAATTGTATTGATCAACAGATGAAGGACGCCAGAGCATAGTTCCGGGGTAAAGTCACAATATGCCTGTCACTTACTTCGGTAATTTAGCGAACACATTCAGAAAGGTCCTAGTTTATAACCCAGCAGTTTTTACGCCAGTCAAGGAGGTAAGACGGCGATAGTTTTAGGCAAATGATACAACTGCTCTGGAGACAGTTTTTCAAAACTATTTTGTTATGTTTAACCGAGAAATAGATGTCATCACACCATATCACTAATTAGGATAAGCCTAATCTTGGATTATTGATTTAATCTGCTATTAGTGACTAATCTTGATTTTGAGCAATTGGTCCGAGG
>JARFOD010123222.1:0-28688 GCA_031763545.1 Mopalia muscosa
CCCCCCCCCCCCCCCCCCGTCGGGTAATAAATAAGTATTGATACTTCCTAAAGAACAAAATATGGGTGACTGGATCGTGCAATTAACTCTGAAATTGCAATTTGAACAGTTGCTTCCTGCAAAACTTCCGCTTCTTTTTAACGGCTTTTCAGAAGTTTTTGTACATACATTAAAATAGCTACCTTATTAACATAGCAGTATCAAGTAATTCTTTCTCCATATATCCCAGAATATGGAGATAACTCAGAGGCCTTATAAAAACAAACATTTATAACAATATTGAATACAAAGTGATAGGTATGTTTCAATCTTCACGCAACTCTTGATCAAATAAAACATTGACAAAACGTTTAGAAAAAAACTACAACAACAAAACAAAACCCCCAAAACGGTTGGTTTTACAGATTGTAAGTAAATGTCAGGAAAAGGTTCGATTCTGTGTGCAATATAAAATTTTGAGCAAAATTGGGACATCAGTCTGCAGTTCCATTCACATACAAGTCACACACATTTAAAAAAAGTGTTATGGGCAAAAAGCGATTGGTGTGCGTAAGATGTTATATACCATATCAGTTAATTTACCTGTTTTGAGATAATGGGCTAAGCCCATCGCTCAGACAGCCGTATTTATTCACTGAAATTCACTCACATGACGGACTATGAAACAAACGTATGGAGAAAACCATCATCGACACCACTGGCAACAATCAGAACGGCTTTATGTTGCACTCAGCTCTAGGATAATTAGGGCAAAAGGAGTTCTACAAATATATGACACGAAATCGTTTATATAATGTGTTATACTTCGGGATAGTTCTGACTGGAGCCTGAGTGGATAAGGCGGCTAGAACGTTAGCCCTACAGGCTACATCCCTGGTTTAAACTCCAGCAGAGGCCAGATGAATTGTTAACCACTACATTAAAATAGATTTCACCCTTTCTGAAATTGCTGATATACTTGGTGTTCAATGACATACTGGAGACAATTTAAATTGTACGACGACTTCGCTTTCGTGTGATGTAGATTTTTTTTGGTGAATAGCGCGAGTAGTGAGTTATCCTGAAATAAGAGTTTCTTCTCAATTTAGTAACCCCCAAAATGTTGGCGCTCTTTTTTTTTTCAAATCACGAGCAATTTCCCAGTCAAATGGCATATTAAACAATACACAAAGATGATATTTTATGGATAACTGTTTTTCGTTGGAATTACTACTGTGATTCACATGTTTACTGTATATTCTTTCGTTGTTGATCTTGAGCACACAGAATAAAATTGAGCAAGGTTAAAAAAGTTCAATACATGAGATGCTAATAGATTAACAATTAAATACAGAGAAATGACAAACATATTGGTTGGTGTTGCCCCGTACCCCAAGGGTAACAAGAGGCCCACTTCCAACCATCCACACATGAATTATAAGTGATGTAAGAATATAGATTGCCTATATCAAGCACATGAAAAAACGATATTAGGGTCGCCCTTTGACATGTTGTCTTGTCAAGAAGAATAAGAATGGTCTCAGGAAGATTCCACGAATATATATTGAGCTTGCATCAATGGCATATCAGAGAGTGAAACAGTTGAAAAACGGTTCACCGGTAATTAACCAACCCTTCACTTACAAATGCAACAAGTGGAATACATCGCTGTCATATAAGTGAAATGACCTTAAGCACGGCATAAAACACCATTCAGTCAATCACTCAACAAATGCAACAAAAATACCGAACACTGGGAATGTAATATTGTACAGCACACTGCATCTAAGATCTAAGGAATGTCACATGACTCGATACACCTGTTTCATTGGTGCACCTTGTGGTCTGCTTGTGATTTCAGGATATTTCGCTAACACCCTGGCCTACAGAAGTGTAGCTAACAGAGTGATGCCTAATGTCGCTTTAAGGAATTTCACTTATATTCTGGTGTTATAGAGTACTCAAACACAAGAGCCGAACTAACACAACTATGAACAGAATTAAGTATCTAAGAATAAATTGCACCGGTCCCCAACCCACTCCCTCTCTATTCATAAAATAACTGGCGAATTCCGCCATTGTGGAATAGTCCTTTGAAAGCCCTGTAGCATTACATCCCAGCTCAAATTCTCAACGAGTAAAGCTCACGTCAACAAAGAAGTATTCTGAAGTGATAACCTTATCATTGTTTTGCAATGAAACTTTGTTGGTAATATGTAAACTACGACCACACTAAACGGATAACAAAACCTTGAAGGGTTATAGCACTAAGTTCAATTATCACAACAGAGAATATTTATACCGGTACAACTTTCATCAAAATGGACAAGTGGCCAAACGTTTAGACCATTCCCTTGGAACACTCTGCCTGTAGTTTGGTGTAAGACACTTGTGTCAAAATCCAACTCCAGGCAAATTTACTAATTAATCGGGTTTGGGCGTGTTATTTAATATAGATGAATCTTCCGCCACAATCATTTCGGGCTCTGCTGTAAACTGGGTTAAGAGTGGTTCTGAAGGTAGTGTCAAAGCTGCCGGAGGTTCGTTACTTTCCTCAACGTTTTTAACCCTACTAGTAGCAGGCGTCTCTATGCTGGGCTCAGCTTGGGTATGCTCAGTGAGAGTATTCGAAGAAATAGTTTCGTTTGAATTTGACAAATTTTCTGAGGATTTCGAGCATCTATGCAAGTTACGTTGACGATAGGTTTCAGGGACAAAACTGCCTGATGGCTGCACTGTGCGGGGGCTGCGTCGCCCCAACGATCTATCACAAAGAGATAAGGTCTCTTTTTCCTTAAGGCTGCTGGAAGCTGAACTGTATTTATCGGGATCAGAGCCCTCGAATATTCCACTGTCTAAGTACGGATCAAGGTGATTTTGCGCGGCATTGTTAGGGTTCAGCCTTGGCGCGTCACCAAGTTGTTCATTATTAAATCTTATACTTGTCCCCAGCAAAGAAATGAGATGCTCCTTCCTTCTGGAATAGTCAGAGACTTCTGAACTGGTACCGCCCAATGACATTTGTCCACTTCGGCTACCGCTGCCCGAAACACTTGTTCCTCTGCTATACCCTATTGACAAACACACAGAATTAATATTCTTTAGCATCTTTAAATATCAAATAATGATTTTTGTTTCCAATTTTTATTGATAAAATGTACGCTCATGAAATTGTAGAAATAGAGCCACGAAGAAAGCTTTTCAACTAACGTAGCCAATGTTATCTTTGTGTAGACCGTAGGTTCTGCTGACCCACTGCTACACCAGGCAGTCACAAGACGCCATACACAGAAAACACAAATAGGCAGCCATCGTTTTTCCCCTTAGTTACCAGTGACGTTTACTCAGTTAAGTTAAGGGCTAGTTGTATGATGTTGCGACACAATGAATTTCTATTGTGATGTGATGTCAATTTCTTTGTGACGCTACGCCGTCTAACTGACTGTTAGCCTAACTGAGCTTTAAGTAACCAGTCCCAGGGCACCAGGGCAGCAGGAAGCGCACTGTAGTTTCCAACTGTTGTTAAATGAATTATCCAGACAACAGGTTGCATAATTAACAAAATTAGATTAAGTTGATATCTATGCATTTAACATGTTAATGCATGAGGCAGACCGTTTGTCCTTTAAGTGTTCATCAAAAGTACCCCAAAATCTCTTTTATGGAAGATATTTGCAGACGAATCGCTAAGCTAACAAGTTTATCAGAGTTAAATTATGAATGCAACACACAGATGTTGACGGTTTCGAGGATGTTTTTCGTGTATTTTTCCATTGTCCTTTTTAAACAGAAAACGCAGGAGGAGTTGCAGGGGGCACCATCTTAAGTTAATTAGTCAATGGGAATACCCCTGTAACTAAACCTGACAGACTATTGTCTACAAGTACAAGATTTGTGTTCATGAATATTGACTGTCCATACCTGAGGAGGATTTCGACTGTATTTGAACCAGAGGCTACAAATAAGATGATAGCAAAACGTTTAAACATAAAACAAATACAATAGGTGAGAGATTGGAACAAAACTATGATAGTATGTGAACGAATGAATAATGGGAGAGTATTCAGAAATGTTATTAATAAAATATATTCAAGAATGAGGTGTAGCATTTGCTCACAGGCCTGAGACCCGAGATTTGGAGTAGACAAACTAAATTGTATTCCTCCCAAAAAAATCCCAAACAAACCACAATACAAACCAAAACATTATAGGTTTTAAAAGTACTTGTTCAGAAATGATAAGTGTAAGATCATTTTGAAAACTAAATACTTACAACGGTTAACCATTGACTAACATAAAACAGTTAAGAATAGTTAAAAGACCACATGTTCAACAATTGTTATTCTATTAACAACCAATTCAAGAAAACATGTTTTCAAAATATGAAGTATAAGACAGGTCACATGTCAAGATACAGCACAAAAACCGATTACTATATAGGCTATGTGGCACCAGGTTACATGAATGTCAGACAATGCCAGCAGCTGAATTCATTATAAACCATGGTTTGTTTAGGAGGGTCAGTCACATAACGATTCCAATGAGCTGTGCCACACTTTTGGATATTAGGAGCTTTGGGATATTGTTACTGTCAAAATAATCCGTTTTATTGTCATTTTATTGACCAAGTGGCAGCATAGTTATGACACTGAAAGCTGTGAGCTGAAAGCCAGGGATTCGTTAAGGACTATAATCTATCTATTGAACTGGTTTGATGGTGCTTTTTCTGTGTGAAAACGCTTTTTTAATTTGAACCTACAGGATTTAAAAATCAAATCATAAACTATGGAGTTCGACCACCATTGTTTTTAAGGGCTCAATTCAATCAACATGACGTACAGAGTTCCAGTAACCAGAATTAATGGACATTTTTTAATGATTGTAAAATTGATAAATAATGAACTTTTTATATGAAATGGTTCAGCAATAAACTTACAACAGTTGAAGGTGCTGTCACAGATTTTTCTTTGCTAAGTGAAGAACACTGGAGACGTCTGCGGATCTACATAGAAAAATTGGAGAAAAATACAAAGTGGTACATAATACATTGTCATATTGTCCTTGATTGTTTTAACCAGGCATATAACGAATAATCTATTTGTGTCTTTTTCGATTTTTGGTGGAAACTCTAACGAATTCCTATTCCGATAAATGCCAAATGCTACACGCAATTCCAGTGCAAGGCTGCGAGGGCTTATCAATTTTAATATGTTGTTTTGCTTTGTGTATTGATAAATACAATTGATAATATTAAAACATGAAAAGAAAACAGCATAAAATTCATACACTTGGTAATTTATTGGTATTAGCATGCCATTTTCAATGATATTGTCAAATACTGCTTCTGATATATTTTATCGAACAACCAAAATGGTATAGGGGTGGGTAACTATGCTAAAGGCTCGTATATCGGTATATTTTTGAGTTATGGAAGAGTATATTCACCAAATTTATGTGTGTAAGAGCGTTCTGCTATGTAAATTGTATACATTTGATCAGGACTTGCTATGTCCCTGGAAGAGGTCAGTCGTCATGTAAGATATGACCTGAAATTCAGTGTCAGGTTTAGGGTTAGTGTAAGGGTTGGGTTTAGGTTTCGTGTTGTCCTTTAGAGTTAGTATAAGGGTTAGTTTTAACCCTAACCGAAAACTAAAAATTCACCTATCTCTTACATGACGGATAGGCCCTTGAAGCCATTGTATCGTGCATTTCGACTGACTCATGAATGCAAATTTAATTTCAGTGTGTTGAGAAGTGCAAATTTTTTTTGTAAATGTCTCTTACCCTAACACTAACCCAATACATAAAAGGCTGGACAAAACAGTTTGCTCTTCCTAACAACTATGTAGAAATAAACGGTAAGAATTTCGTCAATCCAGATAGCACAACAAACCTACACACTTTTAAGGTAGGTAGCAAGAGCTCTATTTGCTATTGGCATTTCCCAGTGGACATAAAAATATCTGAGGTTTACAGCTGACTAGGCTACTCCAATCGAAACAGGCGCAGAAACCGGCGAAATAACTAGATATATCCACCTAAAGTCTCCCCGGTGAAACCCAGATAGGAAATTGTTTCAACAGAGAAAGGAGTCAAATACGATATCCTTGAGCTACGCCATACATTGTATTCTAATTTCCGTTACAATGTTGGGCAAATTGGATTATATATAATTCAGTGAATTCAATGTGTAATAAACTGGTTTTCACTGATCAGCTGAATAGGTATGGCCCCACGATTTAAATTTGCTTATTTGTTTTGGGTTCTGCGCT
Source organism: Mopalia muscosa (assembly GCA_031763545.1). Lineage (NCBI taxonomy): Eukaryota > Metazoa > Mollusca > Polyplacophora > Chitonida > Mopaliidae > Mopalia > Mopalia muscosa. Next base: position 6,252 of record JARFOD010123222.1, read on the forward strand.
GTACCTAAGGGTATTTCACTTTTATGACGACAAATGATCAATTTCACTGTTTCGTGCTTGGATGCGATAGAAAACCTAGAAGAAACCTCACAAAAACCACTCCTGCAGTTGCCAAGGCTATATCCTGTGACTTACTCTTATACATGATGGTTGACAGAGACAGACTCTAATACTGAGCGGTACATCGAAGTAGATTCAGTAGGTAGACACGCTAACAGCTAATTCGAGGTTGCAGGCCATGTTATGATCTATCAGTACCTGCATATAGAGATAGATTGACCCCAACAAATCACATAATAAACCATTTTTTTCCAAATCCACCTATTTCTTCATTAAAAAAAAAACGTTTGACACTTTATTAATTGTGTGATAGGGTTTACGGTTTGTTAAACTAGGATAAAATTCTTACCTGTACGTCACATACACAGCGGAATATAAACATGCTTACTCCCTGGAATCAACAAAGAATCATGTCAATAACCTTATTGGACTCTTTGATCTTAAAATGATAATCGTGTGTATGGCACCCTTTAAACCTCAAAAGCACAAGCAAAATCAATCTGTTTCTTTTTGAAGAATATGGCATGAAATGTACATACTAGGTTACAACCAGTGCTGGTATTTCATTTACCAAGATTCAAAAATTCCATTTGAAGATGAACAAAATAATTTTGACAGAACTATTATTCTAAAAACAGATTCAGTAGTTTTAAATATATGACAAATCAAACCGTTATTCCATGATTATACATTGAAAACATTTGGAATTAGTGATGGAATTCGGGTTTCAGTTAGTCAGTTTAAGATTCGAAGCACAATCTGCTGTCTTTAAACTGAAGTAAAGAGCTACCCCATGGCCTAGAGGGTGCAAACTGTGACACAGCTTTCATACATTTGTTTAAAATCATGACAGACCCATTACTGTGTTGCCGCCAATCGATAATAAAATATAATAAATGGGCCATTGCTTCGTCGGAACTAGACTGATCTCTGTCGAATTCAAGTAAAAGATATATTTATTTGCATGTAAACACAATTGTATTATAGCTTACTTAATTAGATTATTCCGGCTAGAACACAGTTAAACTGATTCCAATATACCTTGTCAAAATTTCCCGTTTGAGTTATAGTTCCTGACGTTCGTGGGAATAAATTAAGTATGGGTCAATGTGTCTGTGACATTGGCGATGACGACACACTGCCTGCTTTGTTAACGGTTTTTGATCGGCATTTTACTTCCATAATGGTCCTACGAAATGTTTGCCTGCTTTTGTAATTGAATCGTGTTTGTTTGTTGATTGGTGTTTAACGTCGTACTCATGAGTATTTCACTTATATGACGATGAATTGTCCGCTTCACACGGTACACATCCTTTTTACCGTGAAAAACTGGGAGGAAACCTCGTAAAAATCACCCCTGCGCTTGACGGAGCCACAACATATCACGTGCTCATATATCTGATGATCGACAGGCGGACTCGATCCCGTGAAGGTTTAGTTTAGGAAGCGCATTGGCTACCACTGAGCCACGACAGCGGAAATATAAAAGTCTGGTCTTATATATTTAGGGCATGTCCTTGGCAAAATGTCGACACAAGATCAAGTTAAGTGTTTCGAAAGAAGTATCTGTCCAATGAACATGAAGATCAACCTGCTGAATTCGTGAAGGTGATATTTGAGGAACAGAATTTCTTCTAATGATTGAAAAAGATGCAAGAAAACTGCTTTCGTAGTTTGTAGGATTGCACAAAACAGGTGTCCTCATTCAAATCTACAATGACATTATAGAAGGACGAAAAAAAGGGGGAGGGGAGCTTCGCTGCCTGGTGTTTACCTATCTGTCAGTTATTTGAATACAAAGCCATCTTCAGAAAGGGTTTTCTTATTGTTAGCTGCGGTTATAGACAAGTCATTCAATTAAATGTGTAAGTAATTAACGTCACAATTAATTGAGGACTGGAAAATATTGTTATGCAATCTAAGCATATATTCCCATTTCAGGTGAAGCCGTCTGTAAGGGGCTCAGGCAGGCCAAATGTGAAACAGAAGAGGCTGGATTTACAAACGCCAACAATCCAAGAAAATACAATGGTATTAAAGATACACACTGTAGTGTTAAGTACGTAAGTGTGGTACAATTATATGCAGTGCATGCATGTGTGATACAGCTTAAATCCCTACCAAGTGAGTACCTACAAATACTGTACTCCCAACTCACAGAGTAGCTTTCCCCGGCTGGAATCACTAGGGACTGAGTATCTATCCGAGACTCTAATCCCTATTAAGAAATGATAGCTATCAGAAACTCTAATCCCTAATTGAGTATTTACAAGAAAACTCAGGTAAGTTGTTTGTCTACAATTTTAGTGGCCGCATTCGAAGTTTTTATGGTTAATATCCGAAGAACACTCACTCAATTTGTTTGACTTGTGTCCGGCTGGTAGACGCTCATTCGCCAGCAAAAAGACAAAATACTAATATGGACACATACTTGAGCTTGATCTTTAAAAAAAAGTTTGATACCATAGACAGTGGCACATACCCGGTGCATCATGGCTTATTTATCGTTGTAGAATATGCGAAAGACCGTTTTCGAAGTCCAATAAAAAGCGAACTCTTTAACTGCTCCCTAAGCCACTTAATTCTTCCTCTCTTGGCTTCGTTGGTTGTGTGCACAACAATCCGCTCTATATATTTTGTCAGAAGCTTGTGATCAGTGGATTGGAGATTTTGTATCTCGAACGCAATCAGTTAACTGCCACAAGGTCGCTTTATCTCTGATCGCCAAGACTTGGCATTATATGGTCAAGTTGTAGTTGAAGTCTTTGAAATACGCATGCGTAGCGGAGGCTTTGGCAATTTTAGTAATATTCTTAAAGACGGACATTTTGTTTTTACATTACGATCATAAAGCTTTGAGGTAGGCTGTGAACAACCCAAAAGAATAGTATATTTTCTTAACTTTCTCGTTTTTGTCAATTTTTCAAAACGGCATATCCAATCTACATATTCTATCAATAAACCTAGGTGGGCCAACAAGAAAAGGCCTCAACAACGAGAATAGAATTGATGTGGTCCAAAACGATTTCAAAGAAAAAATAAAACAGCATATGGACCGCATGTGTGATATTTTCCCATGAACAATCAATCACTTAATGTACATGTAACTAACATATTATCTGAAAAGCCATAACAAAATATATAAGTAAATTGACACATAACTTACCAGTATAGCATTCAGACAAATAAAGACATAAAGATGAGCTCTTTTCCCAGTAACTTCAATTAACGTTTGGATGATACATAAAATAAATAAGACTGCTAAAGTAAAGAAGTTCTGTACAACATGGAATCTGAAAAAATGATATAAAAACAAAAAAAAATATTCAGGATTTTTTAATCTTTAAGAATTCATTTATTCAGTAATATTCGTTTGATATGGGTTTTAACATTACACTGGTCATTTTCATTTACCCAAATCAACTGAATTGTGGTCATTTTCATTCGGATTTTTAAGAGAAGATCGAGTTTATAGGAATTCGAAATCATAAAATTACAGAGGACCATCCAAGCAGGCAAATCAGATTAAAATCTAGCTCAAGTAACAGTGTTTGCCATCATGTAGAAACAGCTTAAAATTTTAAATTGAGAGAATCTTTGTTCAAAAAATTTTGTCTAGAACCAGGGATCACTAAATCAACTTTATGAATGATAAATTTAAAAACAGTCTAAAATTTCTAGAGTTTGGCTATCAGAGCATCCTTAGATAAATGCGATTTAATATCTACATTTAAGAACTTATAAATGTTTGATCCACGTTGAATACTTACATATTTTTCCTTTTATCAAGATGGCGAGCTTCTCCCTTCAACGAGACAATAGCTTTAACACTGAAACTGGCCAATATAATGTACACCTGTTTTTAACATAAAGAAGAAATGTTGTCTACTGTTTTATTTTACAAAACATTTATTCTAACAATCATTAGTTGGCTGCTATTTGTGTATTCCATTTAGCCAACGTAGGAATAAGCTACACAGTTATATGTTGCATAACATTGATATTAGTTAAATAGCACCCTTGCGCCAGCGTAACACTGGCTTCTCGTTGGAAATATATCAAACAGGGACTTCTTTTATCAATTAAAAAGTTAAAATCTAAAGAAGTAAATGGTGCGAAATACAGTTGCGGTTCTGCAATCCATCTGACGCACAGAATTGAAATATTCAATTTTTGACGATCATTTTAATTTACGAGCAAGAATTCCGATGACACAGACTTCACTGCTGATAATAAGCTGTAAGATTGCAAAGAGTTACCGGAGGGATACAATCATGTATGTTTAAGTGACTTGTCCATATATCTACCCTCATGGTTGACTTGGACAGGGGCTTAAGCATTTGGTTTTATTCTGTATATTAATGATTGATTGTTTGTTTGATGAGGGATAAATGCCGTTTTCACTGATATTACACTTATACGAGAACGGCTTATCCGTTTCACATTGTTCCTTGCTTAAATACGGAAGAAATCAGGGAGAAACTCTCGTTCAAACCACCCCGTATTAGGGCCCACCCACCGTGTAGCTCGCTCAAACACATGATGTCCATTTGTAGACAGACCGACTGGAACCCGTGAACCCGTGAACGGTACTTGGGCATACGATTACTAGGCTGGCATGATAATTGCAAGCCACCTTTTCTGTAAAAGTGTCTATTCCTATTGGATAGAGGGCTTCTAAACTGCTCTGCAAAAATCGCATTATAGTTCTACTTAGAATTATAACCAAATAAAGTCAGCCTGCCTTATGTACCAATCCGGACAATGATTGTTGCGGTTTCCCAGAAAAGTAAATTTCAACTTAGCAACTACCAGCGTTATCTTCCTTTACATCACCATTTATAAGCGGACAATATAGACCCATATGTTATGCTGCTGCCTCATATTTGAAATATGACAGTTATTATAATAAAGCTTTCTCAAAATATAATCAATAATTACCACTGCAGGGCAGGTTTTATTGTATCGCGGTGGAGTTTTTGTTCGTGGGTTATACCTACCAAAACTAGAATGCTGGCTGGAATTACCATGGCTAGAAATTGATTTAGGCTGCTTCGTGGTGTAAAACCTATCAAACATCTGTTCAAAGAAAGAAAAATTATCAATAACTCGGCCAGCCACAGTGTATGACTTATATTATGTATGTTTAAAAGTGCGTTAGGAACAACAATCCAATAAAGATAGAGAATTTAACATCTCACTGGTAAAATTGATTTGAAAAAAATCTCTTCTCATTGGCTAAGTATATTATAAACCTAAAACAATAGATGTAGAGCTGGGAGGGAGGTTCCTAATACCTTAGGGCTCTAGAAGCTAAGGGGCAGCATAAAGCTGATATGTTTGTGATGTTTGAGTGTTGCATTCTGGGATTAATCTGTTTTTTTTATTTAAATGTCTTGTATTGTCTTTGATTGTTGCCTGGGATGCCTGTGGTGATTTCCTTCATCTTGCCTGGTAAGACATTACGTGGGTGAAATAACCTTAAGTGTGTCGCTAACCCCAAACAAACAAACAAACAAACAAGCAATACAATAGAGTATGAAACTGTAGAATATAGCGTTCCTAAATTGATTTTATATAACACTCTGCAAGGAAATGGATTTGTTTATATCATAATATATTACATACCCCTAATGTAGTACAGATAGAAACTGTGACATCACTTGCTTAATAATAAATCATCAGCGTTTTCCAGCTCACTGAATACAATAGTTTTATTGTGTCATCTCATTGTTAGAATATGAAATGTACTTCAGTGTGATATAAATTGTATTTCTATAATAGTTTCTTTAGCATAGTTTACCTGTAACCAACCTATCTGTACATATAAACATATAACTGACCCAAACACTGATGAAATGGTCCTTTTTTCTGTTCAATAAGTAAACAATCGCATTGTTCGTTCAACAATTCTGAAAATATATCCTGTGGTATTACTTTTCTGTTAAATGCCAATGTTAACGTTATTTGCCACTATGGTCGTTTCCTTTGTTTGTGACACTTGGCTATTTCAATATAGATTTTTTGATCGTTCTAGAGATATTTTGATTATATTGTGGAATAAGTCATTCCAGTTATAAACATATCTGTATGGAGACTTATATTATGAATGAGTTTTATTAATATACTTACACATGTTTACAGTGGTTTGGTTCTCCGTTGTAATCTGTGATATAAACACCCACCATTATGATTATTAGAATGGATGGAATTCCTGGAAACATAAGAAACAAATGAACAGCAAGGTATCAGTCTCAGGTTTGCTTCAGATAGGGTTACGGTCATTATAAACTCAACAGCTTAGAAAATTATGATTTCAATGGAACCCCTTAAAGTTCATCAGTCATCGCGAGGGTGGAACCCTTCCAGCAACAGTTCGAAGCATTTGTGATGTAACGGTTCCATGTATATCGTTTCATCTTTTCTAAAGATCCATTTTTTGTCGAAATCATTTTTTTTAAGAGTGTAGGAAGAACAGCGCAGAAGTTTTCTTTATAAAACTAATTAACGAAACAGCTCATTTCAAAACAATTCTTTGGAAACAATATAAGGGACACGTATGTCTCCGAACCACCCTAGGTTTTTTTTATAATTCAGATATTAATACGTCATTAATTAAAATACAGACAAATTAGTATATGAGCCCGGGTTGTCACTCTTGTGTTAATATAACAAAGGCACCCCGAGCACTGGACAAAACACAATGGCAAATAACTAGAAAGAAAAGATGTATAACATGACTCTATCAGACAACATCTATAATACACAATATAAGACACTGATTGTTTGTTTGGTTGTTTGTTTGATTGGTGTTTAACGTCGTACTTAAGGGTATTTCACTTATATGACGCCAGAGTGTCCACTTCACACTATATACAGCCTCATTACTGTGGAAAAATGAGAGAAAATTTCGCAAATACCACCCTCGCGATTGCCGAAGCCAAAACATTTGTCTCGCTCATATACCTGATGGTCGACAGGCGGACTCGGTCCCGTGAACCGTTAAACAAAGCCCGTTCAGTTTAGGAAGCGCACTCGCTGCCACTGAGACGTGGGCCCGAAAACCACAATGTAAGACGCTGGGAAATTATGGCAATGTTGGACAATGATGTACTCCTCTTCCTATTTTGTTCGATAGTTAGTTTGATTGGTGTTTTATGTCGTACTTGCGAGTATATCACTCTTATGACGCGTGTCAGTCCGATAGATGAAGAGACTAACTCTCGATACCCCTGGCAGCAAACAAAGTCAGGGCAACTCTAAGACATAATAAATGAACATTACAAATAGATCGGTGCCGTGTTTACCCTAAGACCTGAGGGCCAGGTTTGATGAACTTGATTGATTGATTGATTGGTGTTTTACGCCATGCTTACGTGTATTCCATCAATAATTGAGACTTGCGCAACCAAGATGTGAAGTGTTTTCATAATGTTGGAAAGTTATTTTCATTCAGTGCTAAGTAAAGACAGTAATGCTATACTCTTCAAACCGTCCTAAGCCAGAGGACTGATGAACTGGAAACTTCCCTGAGGCGCGGTTTTAGTGCAGTGAAATGCAATTGAATTGAGTGAACCAATTTATAGTTGTTTTTTTTTTTTATCAAAGTCGAATTAAAGGAAAAAAACTCCATGTATTTGTTCTTCTTAATTTAACGATTGAAACCCAGATTCTGCAAACCGGAGTAAAATATTAAAAACTGAATTCAGATCGGAGTCAGTTTTCCAAAACGTAATTGTCCTAGGTTTTTCATTAAAGCACGTAATTGTATCCGAGAAAAACTCCTAAATAACTCATCAGTTGTATGTCTTTAGGCAGATGCTGTATCATTAGGACGTATGCTTTTATAATCACAAAGGCGATTAATGCTCCATTAGGCCGTCTTCGCTGGAGACTAACTGGTTACAAGGAACGGGGAACTACTGTCATCAAAGGCATACCCCAAGGGTAAAGTCTGATTAAATTGTACTAATAAACGTCAGTTCTGTATATCTGTGTTTCATTGGTCAAAGCAAGGCATGCTTTGTTGTTATCAATTAGTGATGCACATGATGCAGTCAAATTTCGAGATAAAAACCATATCCATTAACAAAAAATTATCTTATTCGGTGAGTGGTTGGGCAGAGATGCATCTTTTTTTATATTTGATATAGAGAAGCATCTTGTCCTGATGCTCAAATAGCTGCTCGTGACATATATAACTGCATGTTGTGATTGTCGCAAAATATTTGGTGCCAATCCTAAATTAAACAAAACAGGATGTCCGGTATTAGAACTGGTTCATACAAATAAGACTTATAAAGCAATATTGTCACAGCAAAACTGGCGTTATAAACACAAAGTTGAATTGATATTTTCCAACAAATAAGGTAATAAATAAAGCTTCGTCCCGACCAAAAAACACTCGGCAAATTGAAAAAAAAAAACAAAAAAAAAAAAACGAAATATGCATTTAGTTTACGCGAAGGAATCGGTAATGTCAGTCAAGTGACTACATCGCTTCTAGCATTAATGTGATGTTCGTACAATCCCGGTTGTCAATGATTCATTTTGGCGGCGATCAGGTATATACCTAGGAAGGAGCAGCTTACTCTGTTCTATCTATTTCTGTAGTTAACAAATCTTGTTCACATTTTATTACTGTAGATCGAAAGCAAAGGTAGTTTACATTAGCCCAGTAAAAGTGACCCTAGACACATACATCACAATCTTAAGATGAAAAATAAATAAATCTCAAATGGTTTCACGTCTCGGACTAGGGAACTTAAAAGCTTTGCACAAGCATGAATTCCAGTGGGAGATGTACTGAATATATTTGACAGTATCCAAGAAACGAGATTAAATATTGTATGTACAAATTCCCCAGAATTTCGTTTATTACTTTGTTCTGATTTTCAGCACACGATTCCCCTGAAAGCCGTCATTGCCACTGTGTATATAAAATTATTAACCACGCAGATCCAGGTATTGGCGATCTGCCGATAATGGCTCCAGTCAGAAACATTGAACAAACGTATATAAACCAGAAACAAGAATTATATGTATCTTATGAATGATTAAATGAGGTTTTCACTGGAAACAATAATTGTTCCCTTCAGACATTAGTGGCCAAATTGCCTATTTTATAATTTTTGAATTTGAAAACGTGTAGATTAAAGGAAAACAAAGATTTTAAAAAGAGAAAGCAGAATCAAAACAATCATTGTTTGTTTGTTTGATTTGTGTTTAACGTCGTACTCATGGTATTTCCCTTAAAAAACGACTAATTGTCCACTTCACACTGCTCTTTGATTACGATGGAAACCCAGGAAGAAACCTCACTAAAACCATCCCGCGATTGCGGGAGCCACAATTAGTGACTGGCTCATATACCTGATGGTCGGCAGAGGACTGGACACTGTGAACTGTACATGGAAGCAGGAATAGGTAGTGCACGCGCTAACACTTAGCCGAGGAATAAATGAAAGAAAAGCCAAATATGTTGCAAGCTTATTATTAAATAGGTTTATCCTCTTTGGGTCAATGTTTATAATGAGCCTCTATTGCCCTGAGTGACTCAATTATGTTTGATGTACAGACTTATATGCTCTACCAGCTATATGAAAAGATAAATAATAGACTGAAGCAGGATCTCTGAGACGATTCAGACGACAATGTGTTTGTCTAATCTTTGGTATGACAAAGAATATTGGTCTGAAGAATAGTTAAGCCGGTAAGCTACAAGTGAAATATGATGGTCACTCCCATCAAACAACCCATCAATTCGTTAGCCTTCTGTGTTAATAACGTTTTCTGTCATTTACTACCAGGGGCCTTCTGTCTGTCCTTGGATTGTTTGTTTATTTGTTTGGTGTTAAACGTACTCAAGAGTATTTCACTTATATGACGACGGATTGTCCACTTCACAAAGTACACAGCCTTATTACGATGGAAAACCGGAAGGAAACCTCGTAAAAACCACCCGTGATTAATGGTCGACAGGCGGACTCGATCCTGTGAACGATAAATCGAAGCAAGTTCAGTTAAGGAAGCGCACTCGCTACCACTAAGCCACGACCAAGGGTCCGTCTGTCCTTGGATGTTTGTTTATTTGATTGGTGTTTAACGTCATACTCAAGGATATTTCACTTATATAACATAGACATACATTTTGCAGTTTTCAAAGTTTATAATCACACATCTTCTAGCAATAAATGTTTTAACACTTACCCCATCCAACAATGAAGTAACGGAAAGCATATCCAAAACGAGGAAAACTTCGATTCAGAAGAAGGCATGAATGCAAGGCATCTACAAGCAGGAATGAAAAGGCCGCCAAGTGGAAAAAATACAACAGAAGACGGCCAGCAACACAGAGCGCCTGTAACATCAATGTTTAAACCACATTTAATTAGCGAAAACGTTGGAAACATGTTTTAAATTCTCCTAAAATATTATAGAAACCAAACGTTTATTGCACATTTGTTATCACACTGAGGTTTAATACGATAAAACAATGGAACAACTGCCTTACGTTAATAGCAAAAAAAACGCATGACAAAAACGCTTCTGTGAAGTTTGCCCTGGCTGGTGTCCCAACAACGATAAATCTGGATTATTGTAGCCATTTAAAAAACAAGCATAGAATCGCTATAGCTGTGACATGAAACTTCTCTTTACTGGACAGGGGTTATTTAGAATGTTAGATGATTAGGCAGTGCAAACTGTGATATTTAAGAAATGCTCTCTGATGCGGACATATTTGTTGCCATGGTAAAATGAAATTTGTTCGGTATGATCCCATTTTCAATAGGAGTTTCGTTTAGCATCATATTAAGCTGTATTTCAAATTTGAACTCTCTATCGTAATTGATTTGGCTTCTCATTTGGTCATGAGGGAAAGTTGGACCGACCGACAGACAGAGTGAGCTATAGAGCTGCTCAGTGTCGGCTAGAAATGAAAAAAATAAATATAAAAAAATAAATAAATAATATCTACAAAAATAAGACAAACCTGGGAAATTGTTTTTGATCGTACCTGTATATCAGGGCCACTCGCACACAGTAGTAAAACAATATTGGCTAATATCAATGCAATAACAAGATTAATGTTTATGGTATATGTATCCCCATTAAGGCTTCTGAAAGTAAAAACAAACAAAACAATGTATTTAATAATTATCAGAAAAATACATGAATACATGAAATACATGGGGTACTTGATACTTTTCATTATATTGGTAATTATTCAATTGATACCACAGTTAGCCAATCACCCGGCTTCGAGGAATCGTCTGGGAATCGCTAGTACCTTCTAGCCCTTTGATTTATTGGGCGTGTTGCCGGAAATTTATGAAGCAGCCACTTGTTTTGTAAATACAGAAAGCGAAAATAAATATTTGTTTAATTGTTCAACTAAATATATTTGTATGTATACTTTTGGGGGTTTACCTACACTCCTAGAAAAATATAAGATTCATGAGTCATGGCTCGGTGGAACCTTTATGGTTCTGTATGGAACCCCCACAGCAACTCCTGAAATTATCTTTCGTTTCTTCATATATCAAAGAACCGTTTTGTCCTAAAGGTTACATATAAAACGATTATCTTTTCTACAGAACATTCCATGAACCAGTTTTCTGTAGTGTACTGTAGGTTATTGGACTAATTCGAAGGTGCCGGCACAATGTTAAAATATAGCCACTCTCACACGGCTATGGACGGAGCATAAATCCTATTGTCTTTTCTTGAAGTTAGATTTTATTTGTGCTTAATAAGTAATTCACTTAATGCATTAAAAGGTAAATGCGCATTACTGGTGATTCACTATTTTCAAAACACGTGCAGAGCCATACAGATCAAATAAGTTCTCCGATGTCCAATGTCACATGACACCAATGAAGCTCGCCAAATGCGTCAATGGTGTAACAAGAATATGTGTGTATTGTCTCGGAGTCTTCGATTTCTCATTTAAGTCGAGTGAACTATTTTACCTATAAAACAGGAGATGACAGACAAGCGTCGATACAAGTCCACATAGGGCCATTATACAAGTAAGTTGTATCAATAAATGTGTTTCCGCTGTTGAGTCCAACTCCGCCTGGAACAAATCAAAAGGGACAGAAATAAAATGACAGCTTTTATCCAACCTTACAAAAGAATTTATCAAAGCCGATCATTAAAACGGCAATGTCGTTTCCTAATAACAAAATGCAATAAATGTGGTTTATTGCCCGGCCAAGCAGGTATTACGCGGTATGTAATATAAGTTATACATCATTAAATGGAAATCAATAGACAACATTGCCTCCAGTAACACAATTTAGATTTTACAAACGTTTTAACATTATTGTTTGATGGTACATAAAAGAGAAATAAGAATATTTTATTATTTTACGATCACATTTTTATTCTTATTTCGCAAGAACATATACATAAAACACAAAGCAAATAAATGGATTGCAAAAAGAAGCATCATTCGGAAGCATATATATATTTTTTTTTATTGAAGATCTTAAAAACAGATGCGAAAAGAAGTACAATTTCATAAATCTACTAGACCGTATCATGACTACACAAATTTATCTTCAGCCAAGTATTGGATAATTTATTTTACGAGATAACCTGATATTCACACAACAAATACAATGAGAAAAGCGTTTAATTATTTATTGGAAGATTGACATGCAATTCACAAAGCACACAAAGGGATTTATGTTCCTGTATTAATGTGTATTATGTCTGAACATCAGTGTAACAATGTCGAGAAGCAGTGAGAGGGTCGTTCAATAATATGCCTGAAGAATAGGGCATTTATGTAATGATACAACTGGGTTCGGTTGATCAAAGCACGTTAATTTGAATTCTAGATTACATGACCTTACTTCATGTAAGAGGCCTATCTCTTATCTGAGATCACTGGTTTAATATTCTTTCAGGGACTAATCTGTGATTTCTGCAACCGGCCCAGGTGGTTAGCTAGGAGCTTGCACCTTTAATTTGAATCCTAGATTACATAATGTTACTTCATGTTAGAGGCCTATCTCTTATCTGAGATTACTGGTTTAATCTGCTTTTAGGGAGAAATCTGTGATTTCTGCAACCAGCCCAGGTGGTTAGCTGGGAGCTTGTTTTGCCCTGTTGTTCTCGAAACTAATAGACAAGAAACACCCGAATAGTGTATGTATTGGCTGTATTGTCCTTTTGTGGAAACCAGGTGTTTGTTTTAGAGAAATTAGATACCATTTACACATGACGGTGTACACAAGGCATAAACATTACTGCATACCTCAGACTATTTATTGCAAGCTTTTCGTGCAACAAAAACTAAGATAAGCACTGCCATCGAACAAGACAATATTGAAAGGTGCCACATCTGGTGTTTTGAAGTTGAACTGATCTTACCACCTCTGGTATCTTGTCTCCCACGGCTACGGCTATAAACGACGAATGAGGACAAACACAGTAGGTTTCCCACAAAACCCTGGACAGCACCATGCAGTTATTCTCAACCCAGCGACCTTCGTATGGAGGACTGGAAGGAAAATTAAGACATTTTTCGACGTTTATAAACCAATTTTTACCAGTTTACTCCTAAGCCATACAAGATTATCCCATATAAATACTGCACATTTAGGTTTAAATAGTAGTTCATCGAAAGGAGAATTAATCTCTTAGTAGGACTACTTACTTTTTTATTGGGATATTTGAAAAATATATCTATTTCTTTGTGTATATTTCAGGATTGGCAACCATGATACAACCAGTTTGAGGTATATCAGCAATGCATGTGAATTGTATTTTCACGCATTTTTATTCTTCATGCGTATGTATATCACATGCACACTAACGGTCACGTATATAACTGAAATACTTTAACACAATTTTATCAACATTTGGATACTTCTACCATTATACTAGTGCTACATAAACCCTATCTATCGGTATCGTATTTATTAACACCTGATGGCAATACCACTTCCTTACTTGTTTAAATAAGTGAGACTTAGTGAGTATTGATATATAAGTGGATAATGCCATCCTATAGTACGATCTCGTAAGACACTGCAGCGATGTGCGAAGTTGCACACAAGAGCAAAGTTGCGAAGCGACGCACGAAGGTACAAAGCCTTGTGCGAAGCGCTATTGATTAAGTTGCCAAGCTTCGAAGCGATCTTGTAAAATTGAACAGCAGCTTGATTAATTCACCAATCAACTGTTTACTTTGATTTCGCTCTTTCGCACATGCCTTCGAACGATCGCGCATCCCGACGTAACTTCCCGCACCGCATCACTGTCTAACATGGTTGCATTAGAACGGCCTCAAATGGCTTCCATACATGTGTGTTGCAATTCAATTGTTGAACATCAATGCTAAAAATAAATAGATCTCTTGATCGGCTATAAAAAAATATCTTTATTTTTTTAGTCGACAGGTTCCAGCCGGATATTACATCAAAGCCTGGTGTCCGAAGTGTTAATGTCATGGGGATGTCGGCCCTTTGGAAATGCACGCTCAATTAAACATGATCGGAGGTAAGCGTTGTGTTTTTTCCAGACGTTACCAAAGCTTGACCTAGTAGAAGGTAGCAGTTTTCTTGAAGTCGGTCATTTGGTGCAATTTAGAAAAATACTGAAAAGATTGGTTGCTCGATTAATCGATTGATTGATTGATTGGCGGATCGATTTATTAATTGATATGTGTTTTGGGGTAAGATTAGTGGTATTTTGCTAATTTGATGTAGATGTTCTTCGAAGGTAAAAGGCACAGGGAATTAATCTTCCTCCAGTGCTAAGTGCTGACAACATGACTATACTTGAGCTCACTAGCCTTCGCCTGATGTAGATAAATGTTTTAACCGATGTTTGAATAGAACTCATAACGGCAACTTTAACTACTACCAACAAAGTATATTCGGCGTAGGAACTTACCTATCTGACAGCATCAGTTGCACACAGGTGACTGTGGTGTTGCTGGATTCGGGATCGACCTAAAATAGTAACAAGTAAATTCTTATTCAGGAATCGAGGAGCCGCGACCATTCCTTGATCCAGTTATTTCTCATCGTTAATACGGACACATATCGGTGTATTACAAGACAGTCATTTGTTTACGGTGGTCAAGAATGGTCGTATTGTGCGTATGGCACTCGTAAACAGCTTTCAATGTTTTTCTTTTATGACTTTTCCCTATGACATTTTATAAAATACTAATAAATCATAAATGAAAGACGAAAATTGAAAGCTAAATATAACTAATAATATTCTTATATATAGAAAATTAACAGTTTACTTTGGAAGACTGTGCAATGGAAATACACGAGTTTCGAGTTATGAAATTTGGAAAACCAAGCGACGTCCCTTTCCTTAATCACGCTGCCCCTTAATGACAAGGTAGGACATTTTGTTTTTATTTTAACATTTGGTAAATTGCCACTTTACAGAAAAACATAGCTTGACTATCGTGACTTTGTTATAAATTTTATACAGATTTAAAGGAAATTAAAATTCGAAGGGATTTACGAACATGTATCTAATAATCGGTAATACTGCTTAAAAGGGAATGAAACGGCTGAAATGGTGGAGAAATGCATGTCACAAACACTCCTGTGATCGATGAAGTCACCTCGTGTGATTTTGTCATATTCCTGATGTTAACGGATTCTATTTTGTGAGTGATATATGGAAGGATAATTACTAGTCCGACACACTAACTTCTGATTCGCGTTCATATTCCTTAATAATCCAATGCCTAAACCTATTTATCGCATTACAGCAGGCTTTAATAGATAACTGTGGCATCGTAGATATTCCCTGCTATAGTTTTACCATATTATACATAGACGTTAATACTGAGTTCAATGCTATATAATTTAAGTTATGACACAAGTGTGTGACGCACTGAGACAGATATAGTGCATTTCAAAGGATTCTCATATCTGGGTAGGCGTTATGTGATAATCAGTTCGAAGAAAGATAAGTGCATTGTGGTCAGTATTGTCATAGACGACTGGCTGTAATATTCCTCCAGGTTTCCGGAGTGTGAATGTATACAATGAGGTGCACATGTACTATGTTAATGCACTATTTTCCAGAGCTAGTGCACCGAGCTCTAGATCCATTTAACTTAGAAAATTCGCAATGATTCTTCAATTCAGTTGGATTCAAAAGTCTATTCTTGGTTTGTTTCTCATCCATTTTGGAAGAATGTACGAGATACTACATTCAATATAGTCTGTATACATGTTCAACAAGTCATCAAACCAGTCATAATTTCTTTATTTATGGAAAACACTATTTTTGTTAGGAAGCAGATTTTCATTATTAGAGGATAAGACTCAGCCAAATAGAAGGTACTCCGAAAACGATAAGTGTTTAAACCAAAGCAGAAGAGAAATTACAAAGGAATCTTTTTGCGAGGCAAGTGTCTTATTAAGATGTATGGCCGAGTTACCAGTATAGATAATAATTTCGGATTTCAATGTGGTTTCAAATGTCGTTTGCTTACCAATATATGGGGGGGGGGGGGGGGGGGGTATTTGTTGTGTTCTTTTGTTGTAATATACTGTTAACAGGCTGATATACTTATGCACTATTATCATACTAAGATCACTGAATCAAACACAATCTGACGTTTTGTTGGAGGATATTATGTGCATTAAAGAACCAGGAACAGGACAAGAAAATTGATCAATCTTAAGCTGATTAAATAGATTTGCTCAAAGGGGACTTTCTGCTAAGGAGATCCCTGGCTACTTACAGGTTCCATGTGGCGAACTCGAAGTGGTATCCTCAGGAAATCTGACCCGATAACATCCAGGCCGGATTTGTGCTGGTAATTCGCTGGAAGCATCATATGGAGATCCGAAATGACCCTGAACGTCTTCCGTCTGACAAATATATTATTTAGAGTCATATAAGGAAGATAGTCAGACAGCCTTTGTTCTTGGCTTTAACAAGATATTGAAGTAGAGTGAATTATTTACAGAGAGAGACAATTACCAGTTGTCTTTGTGTGTAAGCTGTATGTGTAAGTGCATTTGCTTCTATTAGATGCCCGGCTAAGGTCTAATCAAGACAGAATTAATCATCTTGATTAAACCGTAGAGGCACACTACACACACCTATAGCTTTCCGGCAAATAAATAATACAAGCCCAATCTTTACAGAAAGTTAAACTTTATCAATACATACACAAAGTTTAAATAAATGTGTTGTAATCTGCTTGGAACTATTCAATAGCCTGACCACAGTATTTGTTTCCCAACATAGCTGTATGTTATCTGCATTAATAAATCTATTTTAGAGTACATAGGCTTTGGTAACGCGCTATTGACTTTACATCCTAAGCTAATTACAGATGAAATCAAACAGATACGGGATTTAACATATTTTAAATTGGTTTAAAATTGAAATCTATCTTTAATTAAAATAGTCTGCCTTCAAACAATACAATTCAGAATTGTATCCATCACATCACTAGTTGCTGACAAAATCAAATACATTATAAATTTATTGATAAACGTTGGCAGATCTTTTCACTCATATTTGACCATCTGTCAGCCATTGTTGTTCATGGCAATAAAAAGAGACAACACAGGACGTAAGTAACACTAGAAAATACAACAGTAGATTGGCTTCATGTTACCTCTTAGTTCTGAAAGCGCCAGGGTCCGATTCCACAAAACAGTTTTATACTTTAGCCAAAATGTTTTTAGGCTCTCAAATTTTTCAGCTTTTCATTAAAACATCCAATATTCGCGCATTATTATAATAATGCAAGTAAGTAATAATTACATGTTAAACTTTAAAACTTAATTAAGACTTGTGGTGAAAATATGAAATTAAATATTTTGACCGAAGTCAGAAAATACTTTGTGGAATCGAACCCAGGGCAACAGAAAGCTCCCCTGAACCACCTGCATGCACAGGAATACAAACCCGTGATTTATTTTTTAAAGAATGGGTTTTTGTATTTAGGTTGATTTTTAGGCATTTGTTGTGAATTGGTCAGAAATATATTTATATTAATTTATTATTTGGCAAAAACAAAATCAATAGGTTTACCTTAAAAATTGCACTTTCCGACATAAACCATTCACTATTTTAGGATTGAGTCAAAATACTGAATGATAATATTTTACGAAATATGGCCCGAACACAAACATACATGGTGATTTCCACACAAAATGCAGTTACAGATTATTAATAACAGCCAGAAAATACACGAAAGCGATCGGGTGATGTTTGCTTATGTTGGGGCAAACTCAAAACATAAACATCCCTTTTCTAATTCCTTCAAGTTGATATTTTTTAAATATAAATTTGAAGCAGTTTTTTTTAGCTTTCAATTTTCGTCTCTCATTTATGATTCATTAATATTTTTAATGACTTCATAGTGATATTATTGAAATATAAATTTTAAGCAGTTTTTTTAGCTTTCAATTTTCGTCTGTCATTTATGATTCATTAATATTTTATCAAATGTAATAGAGAAGAGTTACGTTTGATGTCAATTTTGCTTTGAGATAAAATTCCCCATCAATCCTTACAAGACACATTCAATTAGTCTACTGGGTAAAAATAGCCCTACAAGGCATTCACTAATGAAGCTATGTGGTTTGGCAATTCAGAACAATGTACTATAGTTACAGCATTAGGCCCAACTATTTGGATCGATGTCTTTCACATTTCTCTCCCAGTCAACAACATGATAGCTTATACAGTATTCATTGTGGTGTTTTAAACCTATTTGCCATTAGCCATAAATCACAATTTCAGAAGATTTAAATACAGTGCAGATGGCTCTCAAGAATCAGTTTAGTAACGGGAATGACACTGCTAAGCTTATTTGGACAGAACAAACTCCTGTCTAAAATTGCCCGCGGTCGTGGCTCAGTGGTAGCGAATGCGCTTCCTAAACTGAACCTGCTTCGATTTACCGCTCACGGGACTAAGTCCGCCTGTCGACCATCAGGTATATGAGCGAGTCACATGTTGTGGCTCCCCCAATGGCGGGAATGGTTTTAAGGCTGTGTACAGTGTGAAGTGGACAATCCGTCGTCATAGAAGTGAAATACCCTTGAGTACGACGTTAAACAAATAATAACATTAACCTATCTTAAATTAGGTTCAAATAAAACTTTTTGCACTGTAATTGAAGCATAGTATACAAGAGTAGGGTTCTCTGATGAAATAAACGGTCGCTTTGGTCTCAATATTGCAAGATCAGAATGAGTTCATCGTTCTTGGGAAATGACTTATTGTACAGAGGTACAACACAACTCCTATTTTAAAAGATTATCTGACAGCAAAAATAAAATTGTCCGATTGAGAAAAATATTAATATCTCAATGAATAAAATGACTATATGGGTTTATTTCTTAAAAATGGTTTGTCATATATGTGTTACTCCAAGTAATGATTGTTTGTTTGATTGGGGTTTAACAGCGTACTCAGGGGTATTTCACTTACATGACAACGGATTATCCACTTCACACTGCTCCTTGCCTAATTAAAGTACATCGGAGAGGAAACCTCGTAAAAACCACCCCGCGATTGCAGGAGCCGTATCGTGTGACTCACTCGTATGCCTGATAGTCCACACACGGACTCGATTCAGTGAGCGGTACATCGAAGTAAAATTAGCAGGCGAACACGCTACTAAAACGCCACGGCACAGGCCACCAAGTTATAAAAATGTAAATCTTGAAGTTCTCAAATTTATTTAGAGTCGATCGTCATAAATAGTCGAGTAATAAAGCTCACCCGTGGACAACAGTGGGAATATCCAGCAAACCACTCGGCAATTTAGTCGCATACACAGACTCGTTGTAATAAACGATCGGCTTTACATCACCTGCATCAGACAAACATCAATAATTTACACGCTGATGTGTTAACCAATGACTCAATATAGAACAAAAGAGAAACAGCGTTATTGTCTACTGTGTCGATAATGGATCAGTCACAAATGTGTTATTTCAATATATATATATATACGATGATCTCGTAATGAATATCGTACTTTACAGGATACAAGGGTCACTATTTTTTACTGTCTAGCTTTAGGAAATTGTAAAAAAAACTTTTCATCCTACGGATGAGACTGAATGAGGGCGAGGAAACAAACGATGTACGTTTTATATACAAAGTGTCCTCTTCGACATGCAACAGATTTGATTGTTTGTTTGTTTGATTGGGGTTTAAGCCGGTACTCAAGGTCATTTCACTCACAATACGTCATACCAGCTCTTTGGGTGACAGAAAACACTCTCGACGCCACTGTCAGCAAACAAAGGCAGGACAAATAAAGATTTAATACAAAAACATCACAAACAGATCTTCATCATGTTGCACTAAGCTTTGAGAGCACCAGGGCAACGAGAAGCTCCCTTCACCAACAATAATAAAATCTCCAAATAAACAATTTTCGAGAAAAAAAGCAAGTTTCTATGCAGGCCTAAGAATTGGCAAATGTTAAGAAGCGCCTTGTAAATCAATATCCAAAGCCTTATTGTCCTTATCAACCCTAATGACGCACTTTCGTTTTCTAAAGTTAGCCAAGTTCGATTTTATATGACTTTTTGTCAATGTCTTAATTTTTTATTTTTTTTATGTTGACATTAAAATAATAATCTGATATAATGGTAATGGTAGAAAGAAATGTAATATCAGATAATTATGAAGATACCTTTGATAAGATTGGAATCCCTGTGATTATGTTTCTCCTTCGTCTCTCTGTTTGGTCTAGGGATTTGACCCAGACTTGAAAACGCTGAAAAGTCAATCATAAGCAGGTTGAACCAGAGCACTTGACATAAGAATATAGACCATGTTTAACACAACTCTATCTAATGGAATCGGATCTGGGGTCTAACGCCGTACTTAAGATTATTTCACTCACGTAACTGCGTACCAGCCCAATGGGTAAAAGAAACCACCATAGACATTACTGGCAACAGACAAAGACAAGACGGGACAATCACAGAACAAAGTACAAAGATATCACGTACAGATCAGCTTTATGTTTCCCCTTAGCTCTAAAAGCCCCAGGGCAACAGGAAGCTCCTTCCCAACCCTATCTGATTTGCTGTTGGGTTTTTTTATTGGGGTTTAACGTCGTCCTCAAGGGTATTCCACTTATATTACGACAGATTGTCCACTTCACACTGTTCCTTGCCTTAATAAGGAGGAAACCCGGGAGAAAACCTCGTAAAAATCACCCCCGTGATTGCCGGAGCCACATCGTGTGACTCCCTCATAAGCCTGCTGGACCGCGCCCCCCAACCCAATCTGAAGACAACCCTCTCGAAAGTGTTCAATGTGCTATTACTTTGGAAATAGACAGTACGTTACATTGAATAACAAAGCTACGGATATTCAAACCCCTACACCCATGTTCTTAAACTCTTCTAGTCTACTCAGGATAAAAGATGACTTATTTGTTTTTATTAATTCAAATCTTATTTCATAATACACAACATAGCAATTAACCGTTGCTAGTAGCCATCGATAATTATGTGTTTTCTCAAAGATAAGGGACAACGGAAACATAATTGTTCAAGGTATTTTTATTGAAATCTTGCAGCTCTATGATTAATTACCCTATGTGTTACGGCCTGTGTTTGTCTTGCATCTTGAGATTACTTATTGCCAGATAGGCGGTTGGTAGTTTTCTTGGCATAATGACCTTTAAGCTGTGTTATTAATGAAATCAAGTTACATATTGTCGTTAAAGTTCCATGGAACACATTTCCATTCTACTTGCCGGACAATAAAGCTAACGCTATTGTTAATATTGATCGAACATCTCCCAAGAAACTTTATGTAGTGTGGGCCTGATTACAAGAACAGAATTGTAGGGATTTGAGCACTGACGAATTCCGGCCTGACGGAACTACTTCTTCGTGCATGATAGCTGTAGTAGTCAGTCGAACCAGATGTGGTATTTTGCACCAAAAAAAAACACAATATCTCCAATTATTAATAAAAAAATTTAATATAGCGAGGTGACTGGGTGCATCTCCTACGAATGTCACTCAGGGCTTTAGAACTATATTATTATCTACTCATCCTGATTGATTAAAACGGAGATTGCTGACATCAAAAGAATCTTTTGAGGTCAAACATTCATCTGTACTGTTAAGAATTGGTTCATGTGTGGGTGGCCTTTCAAACTACATGAACGTTGGTGAATAGCATCTTCTTTATAAGAAGGAAAATGTATTCATGGCCGATGCCGTATGCCATTTTAGAACGCACAAATTGTATTTAGTTTTATAAAAAAAAGCTATGATCATTAGAGGCAAAAAGGTAAAAATAATGGCATTGACTGCAAACATACTGTCCATAATATTCAGGTCTGTGTTGGTGTGTGTGTGTGTGTGGGGGGGGGGG
>JARFOD010123223.1:0-14345 GCA_031763545.1 Mopalia muscosa
TCAAACTAAGAAAGTGTTATCCCAAAATAACGAAAATACTGTTAAACTTCACTTTCTAAAAGACACAAAAATTATTCCTAGTATATTTACAGTTCATTGGTTTATATTAAACAAAATCAAGATTCTTATTTATCAGCGTTATGGACTAAAATACTGTAAGGCATTGAATCTAATTAGCAAGTAGACTGTATGGCATCTTATCTGATTGACAAAAAGATACTGTGGCATCCAATCTTATTGACAAGTAGACTGTATGGCATCCAATCTTTTTGGCAAGTAGACTGTATTGCATCAAATCTAAAGGCAAGTAGATTGTATGACATCCAATTTTATCGGCAAGTAGAATGCATGGCATCCAATGCAATCGGCAGGTAGACTACATGGCATCCAATCTTATTGGCAAGTAGACTGTATAACATCCAATCTAATTGGCAAGTAGACTATATGACACCAAATCTTATTGATAAGTAGACTGTATGGCATGCAATCTAATAAGCAAGTCGACTGTATGACATTCAATCTAATTGACAGGTAGAATGTATGGCATCCAATCCAATTGGTAAATAGACTGTATGACATCAAAGCTTATTGACAAGTGGACTTGTGACATCCAATCTAATTGGCAAGTACAAAATATGACATCAAATTTTATTGGCAGGTCGACTGTAGGACATTCAATCTAATTGGCACGTAGAATATATGTCATCCAATATTATTGGCTTATGGCATCCAATCTAATTGCCAACTAGACTGTATGGCATCCAATCTTATTGGCAAGTAGACAATATTACATCCAATCTAATTGCCAAGTAGACTGTTTGACATCCAATTTTATCGGCAAGTAGAATGTATGGTATCCAATCTAATTGGCAAGTAGAATGTATGACATCCAAGCTTATTTGCAAGTAGAATGTATGACATCCAATCTAATTGGCAAGTAGAAAATATGACATCCAATCCAATTGACAAGTAGACTGTACAAAATCCAATACTATTGGCAAGTATACTGTATGACATTCCATCTAATTGACAATTAGACTGTATGACATCCAAACTTATTAGCAAGTAGAAAGTATGGCATTAAATCTTATTTGCAAGTAGACTGTATGACACCCAATCTAATTGTAAAGTAGAATGTATGCAATGTAATGTACAAGTACAATGTTTGGCATCCTATCTAATTGACAGGTAGACTTATGGTATCCAATCGAATGGGCAAGTAGACTATATGGCATCCAATCTTATCGGCAAGTAAAATGTATGGCATCCAATCTAATTGGCAAGTAGAATATATGACATCCAAGCTTATTTACAAGTAGAATGTATGACATCCAATCTAATTGTCAAGTAGAAAATATGACATCCAATCCAACTGAAAAGTAGACTGTATGATATCCAATCCAATTGGCAAGTAGACTGTATGACATCCAATCTTATTGGCAAGTATACTGTATGACATTCAATCTTACTGGCAAGTGGAATATTTGCCATCCAATCCAATTGGCAGGTAGACTGTATGATATCCAATATTATTGGCAGGTAGACTGTATGATATCCAATGTAATTGACAAGTATACGGAATGACATCCAATCTAATTGACAAGTAGAATGTTTGGCATCCAATCCAATTTGCAGGTAGACTGTATGACATCCAATCTTATTGCTAAGTAGAATGTATGGTATCGAATGTAATTGCCAAGTAAACTGTATGACATCCAATGTTATTGGCAAAAAGAATGTATTGCATCAAATCTTATTGGCAAGTAGACTGTATGACATACAATCTTATTGGTGGGTAGAATGTATGTCATCCAATCGAATTGGCAAGTATAACGTATAGCATCCAATCTAATTGGCAAATAGACTGTATAATATCCAATCTTATTGTCAAATAGAATGTATGGCATCCAATCTGATTTGCAAGTAGACTGTATGACATCCAATCGTATTGGCAAGTAGACTGTATGACATCCAATCTTATTGGCAAGTAGACTGTATGATATCCGATCTTATTGGCAAATAAACTGTATGACATCCAATCTTATTGGCAAGTAGACTGTATGACATCCAATAATATTGGCAAGTAGACTGTATGACATCCAATCTTATTGGCAAATAGAATTTATGGCATCCAATCTTAATTGCAAGTAGACTGTATGACATCCAATCTTATTGGCAAGTAGACTGCATGACTTCAAACCTTTTAGCAACTATACTGTATCGCATTCAATCTAATTGAATGATTGGCATCCTATCTAATTGGCACGTAGAATGTATGGCATCCTATCTTATTGGCACGTAAAAGATATGAGACCGATCTTATTGCCAAGTAGACAATATGGCATTAAATCTTATTTGCAAGTAGACTGTATGACACCAAATCTAATTGTAAAGTAGAATGTATGCAATCTAATTGACAAGTCCAATGTTTGGCATCCTATCTAATTGACAGGTAGACTTATGGTATCCAATCGAATTGGCAAGTAGACTATATGGCATCCAATCTTATCGGCAAGTAAAATGTATGGCATCCAATCTAATTGGCAAGTAGAATGTATGACATCCAAGCTTATTGGCAAGTAGAAGTTTTGGCATCCAATCCAATTGGCAGGTAGACTGTATGTCATCCAATCTTATTGCTAAGTAGAATGTATGGTATCGAATCTAATTGCCAAGTAGACTGTATGACATCCAATGATATTGGCAAATAGAATGTATTGCATCAAATCTTATTGGCAAATAGACTGCACGACATACAATTTTATTGGCAAGTAGAGAGTATGTCATCCAATCTAATTGGCAAATAGACTGTATGACATCCAATCTAATTTTCAAGTACTATGTTACTGTATGCAATCTAATTGACCAGTACAATGTTTGGCATCCTATCTAATTGAAAGGTAGACTGTATGGCATCCAATCTTATTGGCAAGTAAAATGTATGGCATCCAATCTAATTGGCAAGTATAGCTTATGGCATCCAATCTAATTGGCAAATAGACTGTATGATATCCAATCTTATTGACAATTAAATGTATGGCATCCAATCTTATTGGCAAGTAGAATGTATAGCATCCAATCTTATTGGCAAATAGACTGTATGACACCCAATCTTATTGGCAAATAGAATGTATGGCAGCCAATCTGATTTGCAAGTAGAATGTATGATATCCAATCTTATTGGCAAGTAGACTGTATGACATCCAATCTAATTGGCAAGTAGACTGTATGACATCCAATCTTATTGGCAAGTAGAATGTATGGCATCCAATCCAATTGGCAAGTAGAATGTATGGCATCCAATCTTATTGGCAAGTAGAATGTCTGGCATACAATGTAATGACAAGAAGAAAGTTTGGCATCTAATCATATTTGCAAGGAAACTGTATGGCATCCAATGTTATTCAATCTTCATAGCTACATTTTGCAAGATAGTTGAAAACTTTTGTCTTTTCAAAGTCACAAGCAGTAAAAATCAACAGAATGTGGTGGCTGATTTCTGCCAGCGCATCCTACATTTTACCAGCACTTCATTTTCTTAAAAATAGACCTGACAAAATGTACAATGCGCTTAATTTACTGGTAAAATTGGCCATGGATTTCATAATCACTATATTTCAAGCTGAATTTTCTCAGTTTCAATATCTCAATCGTCGGAGGATTGCAGTCAGGATTTCGACCAAAAGCAAATGTAGTTAATCTTGCCCAACCACGATGATGTTAGCTGTTCAGCATCACTATTAGCAATTACAGAAATCCTCAAATATAATCGATTCTACTCCCTACATCGAGATACACCCGGGCCATCTTGTTTTGTACTTATTTTCTTTGCTGGTCTGCGACATACATCATCCCAAATATTGGCGGAAATTCATGCGTGATTGCCTGATCCATCTGGCCGAGTAACACATCAGGAATAGAGAGAAAGATGGTTGCTAATACGACCTTTGAGGCTTTAGAAACCATAAAACTCAACATTGAGTCGTAGGTGATATTGGCATTTACAAAATATAAACATAAAATCTAATGATAAACTGACGAATTATTCCAAATGGCCATCTACTTGTAAAATGTTTACAATTCCTGTCTCAATGTGTTGTTCAAGAATGTTGTGAAATTTGATCGGATTGTATATCACTTAACTGACAACGGATTGTCTAGTTAACACGGTCTCTTGCTTAAGCATATGGAAAACCATGCTGAAACCTAGTCAAAAAAACACCTGCGCGAATGCAAGAGTCACATTGCATGACACAATCATATACCTACTTGACAGTAGGTGGACTCTAACCCCTGGACGGCAAATTGGAGTAGGTGTAAGCAGGCTTGGTACCACTAAATCATGGCCACAGGCCCTTACTAGTGTACAGGGTATTTGTTTTGTATTCTCAAAACTTAAGGAAGAGGGGAAAATTGTTTAAAGGCATGTACAATGTATATACACTACCTATTTTAATAGGTTTACAAACCATGGGTTACATAAATAAAACGTAAAGCCCAAACAAATTAAAGAAATGTAATTTGGATATTAAATACATTCTGCTTTGAAGAGCAGAGAAATTAAATCAAATATTATGTAAACATAGCTTCCTGGATTGTGGACTGTTCACTATAATCAAATGAAATTTGAAAAAATACCAAAATTTGTAGTATCAGTTAATGAATTTTAAATCATGTCTTAAAACTAGAAGTAAAAGTGCCATCTAAAACAAGCCAGTGTTTATCTCCCCAAAAAGCCCATTTGAGCAACTAGTTATAAATTGCATATATATGATAAGAATTAAATTTTGCTGGTATCAATACCAAATATCACAGATAGTCAATTTCACAATTTTTATTATTTCTTAATTTCCTTAACAAGCATTGTATAAAAATATTCATTGAACAAATCAAATGTAAACTATATGTGAATAAGTAATTTAGTATTATAGATGTCTATTTCAATTTTTAAATACATAAATGGTAAAAGAAGAGTTAAACATGAGGTGTATAATATGAATGCCAAAACACAAGCAGTGGTCCTGTCACTTCAGCTAACGATTCTACCTCGAAGATATTCTAATAGTGATGGTGTCCCCTTATCCAATATAGCTGGTCGAGGATTCCTGAAAGCATTTCCACCCAATTGTAATGATCTGGAATAGAAACAATACAGTATTCTTTAATCAAAACCATTATCAGTTCATTAGTTTACAAGTAAATCTACTTGGGTAATTAAGGATGGACTGACCGACACCATCTTTTTTCGAACAATAAATAGACACATTAAAACTATTAATTTAAAGTTGTGCTGACCTGTGATGGAAGAGTAATGTCCCCTTAGTGCTAATTAATGTCCCCTTAGTGCCAATTAAAAAAAAGTATGAATGTTACTATGGCATGTGAATTATCTCCCCTTGGCTATGGCAGGTCGTTTATCCCTTCTACCTTTATTCTCCACATATGTCAAATTCTTTTCCACATATGTAAAAATAAATGGCTTATGTGAAAAGGAATTCAATATATCTTAATTCAACATCCTCTTCATTTCACAAAGCATTTGTTATTTTTTAGCCAAGAATAAATCAGGGAAATTAAATTTCAATTATAGGCCTACAATCGCGACCGATTGTAGAAAGCATTACTAGGTATGATTTGTTTGGGATATAGCCTATAAGGATTTGTTGGGAAAGAAAAAGATGTAGACTGTAATAAAAATACTGAATAAGAACAAACCCCTCGCCCAATATAATATTCACTCTTTATTTATCACCTTAATTGTCATTTTTCATAATAGAATGTATGGCTTTGTTTTGTTGGTGGAATTATATAAGAGTGTTCAACTTTTGGCAATCTGCACTCAATGTCCTATATATATATCAGCACTTTGCTTTGTTGTTGTTGTAATCTCAAAACTGTGGACCAACTAATCCAATGTCTCGACTTGAGAATGTGCCCTGCTGAGGCTTAACTTGCACAGCACATGGAATATATTCCAAATGTCTTTGAATTCGTCTTGAAAGTCTTCACAAGGAGCACAAATGAAGGCTGTATACAGTCCCTTGCTGTGGGGAAATTCATTGCTCAATTGTTTTGATAAGTGGAACTCTTGTACATATCTTAAATAAAAGTTTATTTTACATTAATTGAAATATTTTTCCACATGTGAAATAGTTAGTTTTGGGGTTTTTTATTTAACTTATGCGGAAAGAACTTCACTCATGTCAAAAAGAATTTCACAAATGTTGAAAAAAATTCTACTTGGGTAAAATCAATTTTTATTTTACATATGTGAAATTCTTTTTTCATATCAGTGAAATTTTTTCCAACATAAGTAAAAAAGAATTTTCCCATATGTGGAAAAGAATTGTACATAAGTAAAATAAAAGCAAAATTAATTAAACATAGAATAGTAAAAGTTATAAAACAGCTTGCCATACTTGCAGTAACTTTTTGTCTTACTGCTTCCTACTGTTGTGTATTGTGGTTATTAGTATTGACAACCACAGGAAAAATATACAGTATTGCTGAAGACAGTTTAAGGCGATTTGACTATCATCTATTATTACTACTGAGTACATTTAGAATACTCAATTGATTACCACTGATTAATGGAGCTACAATGTCCTGGAATCCACTGGTGTTTACTTACTTGATCCAGGAACAATTTCCAAGTTCAGGCGGAACCTTGGCAATATCATTATTCTGAAGGTCTAGTGTTCCTAGTTGTTTTAGCTGCATCAGACCATCTACATTGATATCAGTGATTTTATTATCCGCAACAAAAAGGATTTCTAACTTCTCTAGTGTGAACACAACTTTAGATAGTTCACTAAATCTGGTGAGGAAACAGACAAATCTACAGTATACAAGTATATCGTTACACATTTAACACATTCCCATTGATACGCTAAAAACAGATGTACATGTAACAACACAGTACAGAATAAAATGCAACACATGATGTAACTTTCAGAGTTTTCTTCAGGAAAATGAATGTAACTTTGCCAGAATTTTACAAAACCTTGCAAAGTCCAACTTCATCTGTTCATTAGAAAAAGTTCCACATGTGCAACACTTTAATTCAATCCATTGAAGTGTCAAAAAACAAGTGTGGAAAAGAAGAGTGTCAAAGTCGGAAATCTGCTTGTTTGATTTGTTTCTTTTTTTGGGCCTTATATATCACTGGAATGATTGCATGTTAGCCAGGCTAAACATATTGACAGTTATATTACTTGAATTGTTGCATGTTAGACGGTTACTTATAGCTCTCAGAGCACCATGGAAAAATGAAGCTTCCTACCATACAGACAGATTGTCTTAATGATTGTTATTTATAGCTCTGGGAGCACCAGAAGGCAGCTCCCTCCCATACAGACAGATGGACAGACATTTGGTGACACTTTTTCAAACGAAAAATCCAAGACAGAATTTCACAGGACAGTGTCTTAAATACCTTTGGTAAATCACCTATAGATCTATGTAGTTCCCTCAGTGTATTTGTTTAGAACTGGTCTTCCCGAAATGACATCACTGGATTTTACACATATTTGTGTCATAATGGTTCTACTTGTAGTGTTATTGAATTTTTTTTAGGTAAATAAACAGCATATAAACTTGCCTGATTGCAAAACACAAATTGCATCACAAAATAATGTTATAACAAGTGTAAATATATTCTATCAAGCTATCCTTATAGCGGCAGAGTGTTTTAAACAAAAAAGTATTGTGTGGGAAAAAAAATGCTGCCCATGGTATGAAAAGGAAAGTAACAATGCAAATGTAGGCATTTGTTTATACTCTTTAAGAAAAACCATGGCCCTAGAAATTATTATATATGGGCATGAATATGCTAAAATTATGTAATAATGGCCATTTTGTTTAACGGAATTTGGTGCAATACCATCTGTTGTCAGGAGGTAGCTACATACCAAATCTGAAGTTAATCGGTGAATTTGTTTTCAAGCTAGCATGTTCACAAACATTGTGACAGATGGACGGATGGATTGATGCCGAGTAGCATTTCTAAGTAACCCACTACTATAGTAGTAGGACAAAAAAACATTGTAAATAAAAACAAATTGTCTGGCACAGTTCTGTATTTCAACATTTTAAATTAAAACACGTCTCATGTTTGTAAAACTGAAGCAATTAAGATATCTGCATTTATGTTGACGAAATTTAATGTTTGTTATATTGAATTTACTGTGTTCACTCCTATGGCCTAGGTACTGTTCAAAAATAAAAGTTTCATATAAATATTAGCTGAAACAATTGAGGATAGAAATTGACAGGCAGTTATCTGATGCTCCCAAACTAGAAAACAACAAAGGTACCAGAAACCATTGTAGAACAAGAGCTCAAGTGAGTCGCAATATACGCCGGAAGAAATCTTGTCACATTAAAATCGGGTTTGAATAGAATCCACCAGGTGACAGCGTGTATAGACAAAAAATACACCAAACAAAATCCTACACGGCATCTTGACATGTGGAATATCTTAACTCTGTCTTGTCAAATTGAAGACTCATACCAACTACATGTAAGTTTGATTCGAATTCCACAAAAAGTTTTGAATTAACATACAGACCCAAAATTTAGACTTTGCCACCAGGTAGCACCACCTGTAGTCCAACATATGCTAAAACTAATTCCAAGTGACGTCTTGTCACATGGAACAATCACACTTAGTTTGATTTGAATTCCACAAAAAGCTTTCAAGTTAACATACAGAAACCCAATTTAGACTTTGCCACCAGGTGGCGCCACCTGTAGGTCAACATACGCCAAAATCAATCCCAAGCGATGTCTTATCACATGGAACAAACATACTAGGTTTGATTCGAATTCAATAAGCGCTTTTCAAGTTAATGTCCAGAAACCAAAAAGTTGACGAACGGACAGACAGATGGACGGACAACCCCATAACATAATATGTCCTGCCAAATGACTGGCGTATAAAAATTACATCGGATGAGTGGTGTCGACTCATTAACACAGATTATCATTTCCTGTTCTACATACATTGGCATAAAATAAAATTGGCATAAATTAAGTTGTAACATAACAATTAAAATTGTAAGTCTCCATCAACCCAGCTACTGGGTTGTTCACATTGCCATATAGTAGGAATTTTGTTCTTCGTACATCAGGGCAGTATCCAGAGCTATTCCTGTTAAAATTAGGCTAAAAGCAGATTCAGAACCCTGATTATGGTCTGAAGAATTTAGGATAGGAACCTGCGAAATTTTTCTAGAAACTGATGTGTAAGTGTAAAGTCATTATCTATCTTTATTATGGGCACAATAATAGGTTCAATACAAAACCCAGGGTAATAAAAAAGGCGTACAATGAAACATGAATATTTAACACAATCTCACTGGCACAGGGATATTGATAAATTAAATCAGATGTGTAATCATGAGTTTTAGTAATCAGTACAACATTCGGGTTTGAATCACGGTTGAGGTAAGCACATTTCTCTCTCTTCACTTATTAAAAACATATATTCCTGTCTGTGTAGACAGAAGTATCCAGCTTGGTTGTTCACATTGGAATACAAAAATAATTTTGTTTTCTTATAGCTGTTATCTGACTCAACATTGAAACTGACTGCACAAAACGCTTGAAGAGTCTTAATCCAATAACTGTAGTCAGTAGTGCATATTTCGATTGTACAGAGAAGGGGGAGGGGGGATGTGGAAACTGTAGTGCATATTTCGATTGTACTATCAGGGGGGCCCATGTGGAAACTGTAGTGCATGCCCATGTGGAAATTGTGGTGCATTCTAAGATTGTGCAGAGCCCTTGTGGAAACTGTAGTGCATGTTACGATTGTACAGAACCCTTGTGAAAACTGTAGTGCATGTTACGATTGTACAGAACCCTTGTGGATACTGTAGTGCATGTTACGATTGTACAGAGCCCTTGTGCAAACTGTTGGGATTGCCCTGCGTAACTGTCCAATCATTACCAGTATACACATCACTGTACACGCACATAAGCTGCTGAATACAAAATCTTATTATTTAATTAAAACTAAACCTTAATTAAAATGACTCAGCCAAGAATCAAATATGTAACAAATTGACTGATACATTCGTGTTGTACCTGGTGCTTAAGGGTATTTCACTTATATGACAGCACTTATATGACAGCACTTATATGACAGCACTTATATGAAAGCACTTATATGACAGCACTTATATGACAGCGGTGTATTCCAACTTTAACTGACACCAGCACAACCATCAAATGTAAAGTGTTTTCATACTGTTGGAAAGTTAATATCCCTCCAGTGCTAAGTAAAGCCAGCATAGCTACCCTCCAAACAAAGGGCCCTTAGCTAGAGGGTACTTTTGTAGCAAACATTTTTCCTTAAAAAAAAATCAATTAATGGTTGATTTTATGCTATAGATTTAAGTAAATACTGCTGAATTAGAGATTGCATTTTGTATAATCCTGGAACGGCACTGTTTTACTGTTCATATTAAATCCCCTAGGGTTTTGTGTCAAAAGATTATTACATGTAGGAATATTAATAAATTTGCTTATGAGGCCGATAACAGTTTTGGAATAATTAAAATGCTGGCAGTATTTAATACGCGAATGATTTCACTGCTGCAGAATCCACCAGATTTATAGCTTTTCCGCTGTTAAATTCATGGGAAAGAAAAACAAACATAAAGAAAGTTATCTCAATATTGTCAAATATTCATAACATTTTGGATTTATTGCATTAAGCCAGAACTTTTTGTTAGCAATTGTCAAATTGACAAATTACCTGCATGACAGCTTTGGTAGTGAGATTTAAAAAAAAATGTTCATATAGAAGTCTTATTTTCTGAACAAGCTGTAATTTTAAGAATTATAATTAATCACAGATATTAGAAAAAGCCAATTAATATTACCTGGTTTTGTTCATATTACTTCATAATTTGATTATTTACTTGGTTAGTGTTTAATGTACCCTATCTCATCATGTCTTTGCAGTATTACAGGTGTGTTTGCGTGCGTGTGTGCGTGTGTGTGTGTGTGTGTGTGTGGGGGGGGGGGGGGGTACCAAATTATAAAATAAGCAAAACACTAAAAATCACATCTGCATCTCTGTGTTATTCTCTGCATGATATCTCTAGATGTATGCATGCAATAATCTCTAAACCCTGGTACATGAGTCTCAATCAATCCCTGTAAAGGTGACTCCACAGATGCACTTGATCCTGTAGGTGGTAAATCGAATAGGTTTAGAAATTGCACACGCTAACCACTTAGCCATGGCTGCGGGCCTGACCAGCAAACTATCCGAGAAAAATAACCTCACAACTATGTATGGCATTAAATCCCAATCAATCAATCTGGAAATTTACAAGGGCTAAAGCGTAGGGGTGTTCACCCGTCTTTTGGACACCCTGAATTGAACAATTGCCCCATTTGGACATGAAGGGAAAACGTGAAAATTGGACACCCAGTTAAATACTTAGAGAGTGAAGCAAAACAACTGTTTTGGACACAATAGTTTTGATATCTGGTTGCCTCTTAGGTTTGTTTGTTTGTTTCTTTGATTCAGGTTTAACGTCGTACTCGAGGGTATTTCACTTATATGACGATGTATCAGCCCAAACGGTGAAGGAAACCACCGTCAACACCACTGGCAACAAACAAAGACAGGACGGGACAAATACAAGACGACAACAGGACGCAATAAAGACACCACAAACAGATCGGCTTCCTGTTCCTCTTTAGCTCTGAGAGCACCAGGGGAACATGACGCTCCCTCAAACCACCCGCCGGGACAAATACAGGACAAAATACAGACACCACAAACAGATCGGCTTCCTGATCCCCTTTAGCTCTGTGAGCAACAGGGCAACATGAAGCTCCCTCCAAAGCCTCTTAAGAGAACAATTGTATAATTTGTGAGAATACAAATGTTTAGATTACAATTGTTTAAGCCTAATTAATCGCAATTTCACACAATCATATGAACTTGTGTTTTGTCTTCACGAATATTCTTATAATCAATGTTGACAGGTTTCAGGTAATATTTTCTGGGATGGTAAAAACATGTAAATCCATGCTGATCCCAGCAATATTGATAATTTATTGTGAACATCTGGGTTCTGACGAATGTCAAAATAGTGGCAGTTTAAGCAGACAAATTAAAAGAAAAGAGGAATAAACATACAATAAATCAAGACTAGCTCCTGGGTCAAGTCTAACCCCTACCATTTATTCACCATAAATCAGTCAAACAGAGATAAACATAATGTCTGTAGCTTCCACATTCCAGTCCAGAACAGACAGCTGTACTGATAGCCTATCAAAACAGATTAACCCAAGGCTTGAACAACTACAGGGAAGCCAACAAGATCAAGGGGGCTAAGAGAAGGCCCTAAAAAAAAACTTACTCGTTTCCGGTAACAAGAATAAAAAAAAGAGGGTACAATGTGGGTAGGCATTTATATATTTTTTTTTAACTTATAACTTAAAATAACACTTATTTTTTTAATTGTACCATACTGGCATAACATCTGAATAAAAAAAAACATACAGAGGCTTGCCTCCACCGGGATTCAAACCCGGGACTGTTGGGTTACAGGCCCAACACTCTACCGACTGAGCTACAGAGACATACAGAGGCTTATACATGATATTTTTACTTTGCTGTACGCTACTTCTCTTATTTAGTGGCCCTGTATTCAATGATTAATAACAAAATCATATCCCTTTTTGTTTAGGTTTTTCTTTTTATAGTTTAAGAGAAGAAGCTCCTCATTTTCCTAATCAAAAAAATATCAGGCTACTATCTTTTTTTACTTTGAATTTAAGGAAACAAATACATTAATGATCATTGTGGATGGCCCAAGCAGCACCCTCTAAACTGAATCGACTCTATACAAATGTGGGTCCTTTTACCATTATCATAATATAGAGCAGGTGGTTAGGCCAGCCTAGCCAGAGACCTCAAGTTAGGATTGTTTGCTTGTGTTATTAGAGTTTTAAATCGGACTAAAAAAGATTTCACTTGTATGAGTTTGTTCACTTCACAGTGTACCTTGCCTTATTACAGTGAAAAACCACGGAAACCTTGTAAAAACCTACCCCGCGTTTGCCGGAGCCCCCACATGTGACTCTCATATACCCTCAAGTTCAAATCCTGATAGGGAGAAATAAACAATGTTCTTTCTTTACAAGAGGGGCACAGGCTGTTAATAAAAAACAGCCTGTTGTATGTTTGTTGACTCCCTACTGTAAATATTTGTCCTTCTACATGTAGTTCAAATTGTTGTTCTGAGAATGAAAAGAAAACAGAGACTCTATTGATAAACAGTAAAGAGAAAACATCTTGACGCAATGGCATGGTTAGGTTTTCATTCAAATTTCTTATCACCACACCTGAACCCTCTGTAGCACATTTCATCTTTTCTCTATTAAGAGAAAATTTAAACAGTTAAACAGAGAATTAAACAGATCAGCTTCATGTTGCCTCTTAGATATGATACCCCTAGGGTAGCAGGAAGCTCCCTCCTAACCCACGGCCTGTGTATAGGAACACACATCAGTGAATCATTCCTCTATATATCACTTAAATTCAGCTTTAATTTCTGGCTGATTCCGGCTGCCTAATCATTCGCCCTCATAAAATCCCTGTTCTAGGTCAACACAATTCAGTGGTGTATGTACATAATTCCACTTTTACCTTCATACCTAATCCAACACACTAATCTACTGAATCAGAATTGACAAAATGTTGTTACTCTGCTACAGGCATGGTATCTCCCGGAATCAAATCTGATTTCTAGGAACACTGTCCCATTGAAATTAAAATGAAATGATTGATGGAAAAATTAGATAATGCTTAATTGGTTTGGGTTATTGGCATAATTAAATCATATTTAGATATGTGCAACACAAAGAATATTATAAACTATTATAAGAAAAAATATAAGAAAAATAAAATAAAAAACACGAAATCCACCCCTGAGTCTGAAATACATATTCACTGATTGGTGTTTTATGCCATGCCTAAGGGTATTTCACTTATATACAAGGATCGTATTCCAACAATATATGACCCTAGCATTTGACAATAAAATGTGAAGTATTTTGATAAAGTTGGCAAGTTACTCTTAACCAGTGCTAAATAAAGTCTAGCATTGCTACTCTTCAAACAAACTACCCATAGCAAAGAGAGCCCCTGGACAAAAAAAAACCATGCAAGAACATACTTTTTCTGAAGTATGTACATGTATTACAATCCGTACTCATGTGAGCAGGCCTGCAGCATACCCGTTTACCCTAGTTAAAAAATTTGTGTAAGAAATTTTGTTTAACAATCTTTTCTCACTATTATGTGTATTTTTATC
>JARFOD010123234.1:0-14344 GCA_031763545.1 Mopalia muscosa
GCACTGACAAGTTGGTACTTTTGACACATTTGGGGGAAGGGGGGGGGGGGGGGGTATTTGGCAGGGCCATGGTCCACCTGCTCCCTCACGGGGCGAATACATCAGAAGATAAAGTTCTATTGCGCTTATTGAGATATTATTGTGCAGTAAAGACTATTAACTATAGTAAACATCAGTATATCCTGAATTCAAGGCCCATTAAAAAGTGGACCATTTACTCCTTCTAACCAATATCTTATTTTCATTTGATTTATGGGGTTACAATTGCTGACACAGGCCAAATTGGTATCTGGTCAGGCGATTGCAAGAACAACAATTCCTTGAACTGATGTCAACCCTATCTAGTAAACAATCCATGATTAGTGATAAATATGTAAGTAAGCAAGTTTCCACCGTACCTGTGTCTCGCCTGATTTTAACACCATATTAGGAGGGTCGAGGAGATAGGTCTCTGCTTTACTATCTTTGAGGAAGCAGAAACTGATATCTGCCTCGAGGGGTGAGGTGTTCAGAATATTTATCTTCTCCATGTTTTCAGGATAACGACCTTCCTTATATCTACAAATAACAACAAATACAATTAAAAAACGGCTAATAAATATAAATTACAGGAAAAAATGTCAAAATAGAGCCGATTAAATCTTTGTATAGTTTTAATGTACAACGCCTAGCCTGAATAGGTGCATTACATTGAAAATGTCCAAAAATTTAATAAATTTCAATTTGAAATTGAAATGACACAATACTTGAGTCCTACAGTTAAATAGCTTCAGTGTGGGACATAGGGAAATAAATCATGGGTAATTATACTTTTTCAATCGATTGCCTTTAACATAACTTGTTGACAGTAGGTGATTGCTTAAAGGACCTTATTACATGTGCATATACAAAATGGAATATACAATTGACATAGCATGAAACCATGCAATGAAGTATTTGCACCCAAAGTTATCAACATTTCTATTTGTTAATACACTGTTTACTGAGATTCTGGCAAAAACTTATACATTCTTAAATTCCTTTAAAAATTAAGAAGTTTCAAAATAAGACATACTTGTCTCTGGTTTTGCCAACCAGTAAAGGCCCAAACTCAAACATCTCCTCAGTCAGGACGTACTTCTTCTGAACAATTTCATCAAATTTCTTTGTCTTTTTACGATGAGGAAAAACAATTCTGAAAAAAAAAACAAACACAATAGTTTAGTATATATGCTCAACATATGCCTTCATGGGGGGCCATATAGACCCATAATGTAGATGATAACCATGGTAACCACAGACTATCCCACTTTGTATCCATAGAAACAAATTTCACAGTTCACAGTGAATTTGCCTACCAAGTCTGAAAAAGACAGACCTTATACATTATGAGTTCTACCTCCTTTGTTTATGATTAAGTTTAAATCTTCATCCATTAAAATAAATAATAAATGGTGGTAACCCATAATAGTAAAAGGTACAACTACAACCCATAGTGAATGATAGGACTAAAAGTTTTCAAGTTCTACTCTGGGGATTGGTTGGGTTTGGTCAGACAGACAGACAGACAGAAAATTATATAAAATGATTAATCTTCCATAGCAAAAGGCAAAATTGAAGTTGATGGTGAATGGTTCAGGGTGAATGTGCCTACGAAGTATCATAAGGCCAGACCTAATTGTTTTCAAGTTCTGCTCTAGAAACGCATTGGGGCAGCCAGCAAAAATATTAATTTCAAGAAATAAGGTTATCATAGACAAGTTTGTGACTTCAAGATATAACTGAAAATCTAAAAATGAACTCTTTGGCTTAATGTTTGTTTTACTGGGATTGAGTGTCTTACTCAAGGGAATATTTCACTTATATGAGGGCAGATTGCCAGTTTCACACAGTTGCTCGCTTAAATACAGCAGAAAAGCAAGAGGAAACCTCATAAAAACCACCCACTCACTTATAAACCTGATTAAGACAGACTGACGGGACAGACTGACAGAACCCGTGAGAAGTACATCAAATAAAGATTAGCAGGCAGACACACTAGCCACCAAGTCACTGCCGCAAGCTGGAGTCTTTGGAGAAATACATTGGGCATACCTTGGTTCTCTGCTGATGGTCGGGAAGGCGCAGATTCCCCGACAGTACACCTGATACCTCCGCCTCGTCCCAACAATCTCAAAATTTAAGGTCTGATCAAATTGACCTAGTTCTTCTGACTGGAAACGAAGGCGAATGACCAGTTCGCTGTTAGCAGGTACCACCCAGCGGAATATCGTCAGCCTGAATGAAAAATTCCATACAACAGACATTAGCACAAGCTGATCAATTTCACTGTATCATCGACATATTGTTTGCTGCTTAATGTTATTTATAACTTAATATTTATACACATATTGTCAATCTTATGAAAGTGATTTAAAATTCAATATTTATAGATGTAACACAATATTACTGCACAATCTTATGATAGTTATTTATAATTTAGTGTTTATAGATGTAACACAATTACAATGTTCAATCCTTTGATAGTAATTTAATAATGTTAAATATAAAACCTAATTTAATGTAAATTTTATTATTGCAATATAAATGATCAATTGTTATTTGTTTTAACAATCATGTTTTTGAAGTTATGGATGATTTCCTATATGACAGTGTCCCAACATTAATCAATCATTCTTCTTTAAGAAACATAAAATGTGTTTTTCTCTGTGTGAAAACTAGCCTTCTTCCAGTGCTATTTACAGATTCTGGGAAGACCCTATATGAAATCAGAGGACACCTAGTGATTAAACAGTGTGAAGTTCTAACCACATGTCATTAATATTAGATTAAAAATATTTAAGGTAAATTTTATTTTTACTGACAACCCACTCATAGAAGAAGAAAATAATTGGTGACTATTAACACAGACTAGAAAACAAGCTGATGAAAACACAACACCTGGGGCCACTTTCACTAAATGTCGTACGAAAAATAAATACTGTACGATAAAATTACGTCATGTTAAACTATAGCATTAAAATATCATACAATATTTTATTGTTGTATGACATTTTGAGAAAGTTGCTCCTGAAACCAGCTGACCAGACTTACTTTGGGTTTTTAGGTTCAGTTATTGCTACACTATCTGCAGTGGTGCTGGATAGAGGGGAGAAAAAAAGAAAGAAAGAAAGAAAGGTCAAAGGTGAATTACAACAGTGTAAGTGAAACTTATCTCTTAAGATGTTCATATGCTGTAGTTTTATACAACTTGTTATAAACAACATTTAAAAAAAAGACTTTTTTTTACATGTCTCCTTGCATTTGTCATCATGTTTTTTTTTAAGAAAAGGAAATTAAAAAAAAGGTTTTGTACTCTTGTAACAAGGTGTAGACCAGGCAATCAATTTTGCCCATGAGGAGAGCAGTTCTCTATCAACCACATTTTTTCCAGCTGGGCTCATGTGTATTTCGCTCCATTATAAACCAGACTTTGATTGGGTGAACTGGGACATGTGAGCAGTACACGTGGCTATGTCGCAGAGGTGAAGGTGTCAAACTGTGTACAGAATTGGATGGGAAATAAAAAAAAGAAGAATTTTTTCCACATAAAAAACAATACCAGCAAGATGTCAGAGTATAAACAAAATATCTCTACATTTAAATCAAAGATGGGGAATACGCCATCTTGATGTAACAGCCTACGTTGCATCATTTAAGTTCCCATCAGAAGTGGCTCAGCAGGGATTACGACAAAGTGTGCTGACAATATGGTTAAAAGTATGGTAAAGAGCGCATCATCTCACTTGGAATATGATATAATGTGAAATAAGTCTAATGAAAATAGACACAAATTTACCTTTGTCCATCTACGTCTGAAGCTGGTGTGGAGGCACCTGGCGGCGGTGATCCTTGCATTGAACTGCGGCGCCCCAGAGCTGTCCTCTTTCCAGCACTCCTCTTACGATCTAACTGTTTGTCTGCGGCTCTCTGTTTGTCCTTACCCTTCCCTTTACCAGTGCTGTGTTCTTCTTTAGCCACTTTCTCTGGTGTCCCAGAGCTCTCCTCCTCCACATCAACCTCCTTTAATTTCTCCTCCACACCAATGTTACTGTTACAACAAACAACCAGTATTTATACGAGAATACATTTACACATATCTGCCATGAGCCCCTGTAACAGTCGGATAGGGTGATGGCCCATGGAAAAAAATTTGTCCCTTTTTTCATCAGTGACATTTGTGAATTATGGAATATCAACCCAGATTGTTAACCCAGTAAAGCATGGACAGCTCGCCAGGCAAGATACAGACCCTAACTGCAGAGTGACCATCAGTAGTATTACACATATCCATCAGACACAGTAGAGTTGATTTTTTTCTCAAATACTCTTGTTTCTATGTTTTTTAGACATAAACAAATCTTCTTTATTATTCTGAATCATTTGTTTGATTTGAGTTAAACATTGTAATGCTTACTGTAACTTTAATTTAGATACATGTACGAAGTCTACTTAAAGCTTAGTTTCTTTATTCAACAATTGTTTTTTGGCCAAGGGAAGCAAAAAGATATGCTCTTCACAGTGCATCTGAGAAAAAAATCATTTTCAAAGTAAACCAAATGCTTAATATTTCATTGTTATGAAGGTCAAACTTTTTTTGTATCTCTGGCCTTTATAGGGGCAAATTTCTTTTAGCTTAGCACTAATCCTTCATTCAGTCAGTCATTCAGTCAGTGAATCAGTCATCAAACTTACGGATCATCTGGTGAAGATGCAACAAACATATAGTGCCCCGCCATCTCCCCCATAGGTGGGGCACGTCTCTTTACAGGGTAGGGGATGACACTGAAGGAAGCTGGGGGAGGGATGGGTGGTCCTTTAGGCCCTAAACCTAATCCATCCATAATCTGAAACAGGATGAACAATTGATGAACAAAGATTGTTTGTTTGACTGGGGTTTGTGTCCTACTCAAGGGTATATCACTTATATGACAACGGATTGGCCATTGCTCACTCTGCCATACATTAATCATGTGGAAACTTGGGACAAAATCTAAACTTAAAAAAAAAAAAATTTATTTGAAAACCGTAAACATGAGAGCTCAAAGTAATGACAAGTTGACCATCCTTCGCAATCAAAACTTTGTGTCACTTAGAAAAAATCATTCTGTTAAATTTCCGACTAATATTTCATTTAGTAACAGAAAATAACATAAAGCCATGGGTGCACAAAGGGTATTGTTTGTTTGTCTGATTGGAGTTAAACCTCGAGTATTTCAGTTATAGGAGGACATTTTGTCCTCTTTGCACTCTGCCTTAATTTAACTACTATGGTTAAATGGGAGGACACCTCTTAATCCTCCAAACTCCTGTCCACCCTGCCATTGTGGGAGTCACCTCATGGGACTCTCAAATACTCACATTCAAAAAAGGAACTAGAATATGCGAAGTAGATATTGAAAGAGGATCTCATAGGAGGGCTCTATTATACAGTATGATACAAATATACTACACAGAGCCAAATTGGTTCTGTTGCACTAACATTAGAACTCCAAACTGTTATAATATGTTGGCAACTTTACTTGTAGATTACATTTTAATTTGAAAACTGAATAGCACACAGTTTAACAATGGTTCTCTATTATCAAACAATTTCAACACTATTCCACATAAATGTGTTTGTTTGATTTGGTTTAATGATGAACTTAAGGTTATATCATCCATATGACTGAGTGCCAGCTTAATGGGGTTGTTTTTTTGATTGGTGTTTAACGTCGTACTCTTCACACTGTACACAGCCTTATTACGGTGGAAAACCGAAAAGAAACAGCGTAAAAACCACTCCCACGATAGCCGGAGCCACAACATGTGACTCATATACCCGATGGACTCGAACCTGTGAACGGTAAATCGAGGCATTGGCCAGTTCAGGAAGTGCACTCGCTACCACTGAGCAACAGCCGCGGGCCGCAAGCTTAATGGGATAAGGTATCCTCCCTTGCTGTCACTGGAAGGTACCACAGACAAGACAGGACAATCACCTGTAGGACCTTAAACAAGACACCGCTACAGGTGGCCCTTAGCCCAGAGAGCACCAGGGTAACAATAAGCTCCCTCCCACCCAATTAATATAAAGACCCACCTCTTCTACAGTTGGTAGTTTGTCAGATTCTGCCACCAGAGGGCCAACAGCTGTGTTTGGCTCTCCACAGTCCACCATGATATGAGGCACTCCAATAACAGTCATAAGTTTAGGGTCTTTCTCTTCAACATCCCCCTCAGCCTCTTCTCCTCCCATACCCTCGCCATCTGATTGGGCTGCCTGAAATATCAACATAAATGTTTATTTCAATTGTTTTAGGGAATTATGTCATAAGCTATGAAATTCACAAACACTTCTTTTGTTTGTTTGTTGATTGTATTAATGTCTTACTTATGGTTATTTGACTCGTATGACAGCATGGCAGCTAAATGGCCGATTTAAACCACCATTGGCACCACTGGCAATAAAACAACTACAATACAGGTCAATCACAAGGCTTCATATTGCCCTGGTGCTCTCAGAGCTTGAGGTAACTGAAAGGGAATCTTGTGTTTCCATCTTTGTAGTTTTGCCTTGTCTTTTTTTCATTTTTTTTATATCTCCAAGCCATATCAACAACCATATAACAATGTTAAACCGCAATCAATCAATCAATCTTTCATTTTTACAAAACAATAAACAGTGTTTAAGAGTCACATTACAGCATTAATCGGTTATGTACCTCTTTAGCAGCCTTTTCAGCTTTTTCTCTCTCCAATCTCTCCTGTAGGTCTTTCTCTTTCTGTTTTTCATGTTTGTCTGAGGATAGAAAGGGTTCAATCAAATAACAAACTTTGCAAATTAAGAAATGGATAATAAAACAAACCGTTAATCTCGATGTTCTCTACTTTCTAAGACATACAATCAACAGGGAAAATGAATATCTTTGTTTGTGCATTTATCAAAGTAAAACACGATAAATTCAACCAATAACTATGTCTTATATCGGGGGTGTTGTGCTCAAACACTCAATAGTCACACCCACACAGTTAACAATTCTCAAGGATTTTGATATGTCCGACAGTTAATGTTTCTACAGCGTTATTCATTTAATACGGTTTGGTACATACAGATCTTAACAAGAGGGCTAGAAAAACTTAAAGCGGAATAAAACATAAGAATGGCAACTCGTGTAAGTAACGGTAAGGCAGCTAACTCACCTTTAGCTTTGCCCTTCTTCCCTGATGGTGGGTGACCCTCGTCCCCGTCTGAGCGCTCTGATGGGGTGGGTGCTCGTCTTATCTGACC
The DNA here is from genome assembly GCA_031763545.1 of Mopalia muscosa. Taxonomy (NCBI): domain Eukaryota; kingdom Metazoa; phylum Mollusca; class Polyplacophora; order Chitonida; family Mopaliidae; genus Mopalia; species Mopalia muscosa. The sequence goes on from JARFOD010123234.1 coordinate 7,289, forward strand.
AGCAGCTCGATCCCAGTTCTCCAACAACTCAACAATATCTTTCATTCCATGTTCAAAAGTGCGAAACCTGATACAATAACAACAAATGGTTAGCACATGGATAGTTTGTTTGTTTGTTTGATTGGTGTTTAACGTCGTACTCAAGGGTCGTACCTGATGGTCGACAGGCAGACTCAATCCAGTAAGCACATGGAAAAAATATGCTAAATAACTAATTAAAAGTAGTTTAAACAGCTAAATTGAAAAAAATATTTAAAATATCTCTTTCTTTTTTTACTACATGTAGATCAAATTAGGCAACTGTAATGCCCATAATCTCATGGGGTCTAGCTACTTCCAAATTTTCCGATATTTTGCAGAATTAATGCATTTTGACCTGGCCTGGCATAGTGTAGCAGAGTTGTGTTAGTCTTGTCCACTATATAAACTGTTCCAAGAATACAAGTGGACCTTACTCTATATAAGGCTATGGACACATGTGTGTGATGAACTCCTCACCTTTGCATTAATAGAAGTTCAGACTCCCTGACAGGATCTTTCATGCCTTCATCCATCATATACTCCCCGTCTTTTCCTTTCTCCTTTCCACATTCCACTTTTTTTCCATCTTTTGTAATGCTTTTCTTCTTTCTAAAAAATAACAAAAATATTAACTAAATATAAACAGTAAACAGCAGACCTCAATTACAAAAACATACAGCCCATAGTTAGTGATGGTCTATATTCATAAAGTTACTTATGTATTTAGCAAAATTTCAGCATTTCATTTGATCATGAAAAAAGTTAAATAAGAAATAACTAAGTTGACATTTTTATTACCAATTTCCTTTATGCTCTTTTAAAAAGGATCATACAACGTTAAGAAAAATGGTGTCTATTTATTTAAATGGCTGTTATTCCTTATTTTAAGAAACATTTTAGTAGTTTTATGAACATGGACCCAGCATTCACAAAGTTGCTTAAGTATTTCTTAAAGTTGAGAAATGTTCAGCCAAACTTTAGCCTTTCCTTTTTCATTTGATATTGTTAAATATATTTTTTTAAATTAACGTACTACAATGTACTATTTAGCATCATTCTATGAGATGTGGTTTATCAGTGAGGAACTTAAGAACGTAATTCATTCTTGTGCGGATCTTCTTCATCTAACTCATTCTCTGCATCTTATTGACGATTTACTTTCAGAAACCTTTTCTATTCTTAATGTAATAGAGATTTCATAGATGTGTTTAAATCTAAATCTGTTTTGAACATTCAACATAGACTCTGATGCCATGTTAACTAGAGCAGAACCTCCCAAATATACTAAATACTATAATAAATTCAAATTCAATAATTGTGAATATTTTCTGTATAAGGGTAAACCTCCTATCAACCATGGTTCTCAATTTAAATAAAATAAATTAAACCCTTGATTGAACTCAGGCAAAAACAGTGTCAAGGATATCAAAACCAGGCCTTATCTTTTCAAAGAAGGAAAAGATAGAAAATGGCTTTATTTGTTAGTTTTATTTGGGTTTAATGCCATATTTAATGATGTGAAGGTGTGTCAGCCCAATCCCCCTCAAATGCACTAGCAACAAAGAAACACAACACAGGACAAAGAAAAAGAACAATCAAAGTTCACCATCTAGAAACATAACCAACAGATGCGAGTTGCTGGGTATTACAGTGCCTAAAGAAAGGTGGATTAGGAGCTTGTCCATTAACTAGATGGTTGATTCACATTTACAACAAAGATATATTCATTTTTCTGTAAAAGCAATTACGTTATGTCGAATAGCTTGCTTATGGGAATGTGTGTGTGTTGGGGGGGGAAGGACCATAATCTAGCATACTGCTTGACCCCCCAGGAGAGCAAGTCATTTTAAGGACTTGAACATAATGGCAAAGTTATAATTATCAACCTGAAAGTAAAATGGCAGCAGGAAGACATTCATGACCTATATAGAATTGTGACTTACTTCCCGTCAGCATCCACTAGTGTATCACTTTTCTCTGTATGATGTGACTCTGGTCTCTCAGTGGTAGAGCCAGCCTTATTGGGGGGAAGATGATCATCATGTCCCTTATTCGTCCCTCCCTTCTGTCCCATCTTAGATTCTGTGGCACCCAGACCTCGTCCCGCAGCCACACTCTTCTTTCCATCCTTATTATCCACCTGCAATTGTTTCTTTCCACGTCTCTTGCTCATTCTAAATAATAAAAGCGTATGCTCTAATGTTAAATTCAAGTAAACATTGTGCTGTGCAGTCTCTTCAAGAGCTCAGATAGTCAGGGATATCTCCAATCTAGGATAGTAACATGACCATTCTGATTGGTTGTTTGGGCGAAGGAAACCATCCATTCAGGTCACTGGTCACAAACAGTCACAAGACATAACAATCACTAGAAGTAATACAAAGCAAGACAAGACAAACAGATTGTCCGTGTTGACCATTAGAACTTAAATCACCAGGGTAAAAGAAAGCTCCCTTATAACTGCCCAGTTAGTCCGACTAAAATAGTGACAATAACACATCATTTTTTGCAGTAGGAATTGAATAGCTATTTGACAGTTTTTTTAATGGCCAGCAACAAACTTCCATGAAGAGTCTTGTAAGTTTTACCCTTGCCTTATTATTCTGAAAACACAAGATGCAGAGCAAGTATATATACGCATAGGTAAAATGATAAATATGTTTCAATTAAAATATAACATTTTTTACAAATTATTAATGAACATTTTGTTAATCACCCAATTAGCACTTATGTATGTTTTAATGATTTTCTAATACGTTTTATCAACACTAATAACGACAAAGAAAACTGTCAAATCTATATCTATATTTTTATGATATGCTTCAGCACTATATGTCGATGATTATTATTGAAAAATATTATGCTAAAAATATTGTTTAATTTATTATGACAATAAAATCACATCTGTATTTATTTGTTTACCTAAATTAATATAATTAAGTTGCAAAAAAGGTTTCTTGTAATATATTAACCCCCAGGCATTTCTGTTGATGCCAGAATTTGTAAAATCCATATAAAATTTGTTAAAATGAAATATTTTTTCATAAATTTTATTAACTTGTAAACATATATATTTCTGCTGAAATCAAGAAAATGAAATGTGCTGTCTATCAATCAAGATTTAAGTATTGAAATTATTTAAACAATAACTGACTTTTCTTCCTCCTGTCTTCTCTGCTCTTCTTCCTTGGCTAGTTGTTCCAATCTATCTCGTTCTGCTTTCTCTTCCATTTCTCTACAACATAAAAAAAACACAAATATACAATAGCTGTAAAGAATCCTACAAACCCTGCTTAGAGGAATGGACTTTGTGGAAACAACACAAAGATTGGATTCTTCCTGTCACTAAGATAATAATACAACCATGGGAGTTTTTCATGATATTTTGGGATAGCACATGCTTAGTTTAAATTCACTGAGGTTTTTTTTCCTCATTATTTTGGGATTACACATGCTTATTTTAGAATCCTTGTGAGGTTTTTTGGGGTCATTATTTTGAGATAACATATGATTAGTTTGAAAGTTCAAGTTCAGACCCTCATACCATGGCACCAAATGACAGCATTTAATGCCAGTCCCCTGCCGGCGATTTGGTGCCTTACTCTTTCTTTGCACCATATTACAGTTACTCTATTCAATGGAGACATGACAGCCCGATGGGTGAAAGAAACCACTCGCAATGACACTGGCAACAAACAAATACAAAATAGGGCAACCACAACATATTTTTAAAAAACTTTCCGCTGTTAAACTCATTTTGAACTCAATATAGTCGGCCCTTTATTTTGCCATCATCAGGAGAGTAATATAAGAAGTGACATGAAAGATATTTATATATAATGATCAGATATTTAAAACAACAATAATACTTGGTAATATAAGGTCATGGATTTAAGTATCTAATAAGACAAAGAGCGAATTACAAATTAATCATTATATATAAATATGTTTCATGTCACTTCTTATATTACTATCCTGATGATGGCAAAATAAAGCGCCGAAATATTGAGTTCAAAACGAGTTTATCGTTCTTCGGAGTTACACTACTCTTGTACTATATTAAACTTATCAGTGGAAATGATGGATTTCTGCTGTTGCTTAGCTCAAAAAGCACCAGGACAACAGGAAGCTCCCTCCAACTGCAAATGTTACCTTGTGGGGAACACAACCTTATACAAACCTTTTGATTCTCTGTTTTTTAATTTCAAGTCTTTTCCGATCGACTTCAGCTTTCTCGTCGTCAGGTAAAGCGTCATATTCCTCTTCTGACATCTCCTCTAGTCTCAACTTTTCCGCCTCAGCCTGTTGTTTAGCCAGCAACTCTGAGAACAAGAACAACAAAATTATGTTTTATTCATATTAGTATATTATAGAACAACAGAAGGTATCCCAAGAAGCATATATTTAAAACAACTAATAAAACAATCAACATATGTCACACCAATAAATAAAATTGTGTTTTTGTTCAAAATGTCTACAAGGATGATAGATTTGTGCAACAAAGAGCACCCACAAAAACTTTTGTCTCTCCTATTTAATAAGTTTCCAAGAAGTTGAGAATCTTGCATTTAGCATTATTTAACAAGCGACATCTGACCATCTGGTGCCATTTTTTCTTCATTACTACATTGATTGCTAATAAATAAACCAAAATTTTATTTAAGAATACATCAACTTGCCGATCAATAAGAACCTTTACTTTAGGATTATTTAACAATTTATAACTGAACATCTCATACCATTTTCTTCTTGTTTCTTCCTCTCCTGTTCCTTCAGTTTACCGTAGTCCAGTTTGAGAGTGACAAAGAACAAGAATCTCCGATTGTTGAGAGCTTTGAGAATGGCCTGGGCTGTGGTGTACAGGTTCTGACTGAACAGAGTCTCCAAACCATCAAATATTACCCCAGAGTGGCAGTCACTCAACTGAAATAACAACACACGGGACAGGATGACGATCTTAACTCAATTTGAAACCCAAACAAAACTCAAAAGCTGCATCAGTTTTCAGTGTCTACATTTTGATATGAACATTACCTAAATCACTTGAAATTTCCTCCATAAAATTTCTATTTTCGAAATTATTTTAAGGACTTAAGAATTGGTTCTGGGATGGAGCAAATTTTTCAATTAAAAATCGTCAGGATTTCACACAAAAAAAATTGTCATTAAATTTTTTTTTTTTTCCTGTTATTTAAAGCAATTTCTTGTTTTTTCCTCTGGTAAACATATTGTCTAAACTGTTTCAGCAAACATAACTATTTAAGTCTTTTTCTATTCTCTTCTCTATTGAGAGAAAAATGATTGTCAACTGAACAATCCACAATCTTTTTAGGGGGTTAAAAATTTAGTGATATTTCTTAAAAAGGGGATGCACACAACAAAAACAACTAAACACACCACACAGAAAATTTGGTTACCTGTAATCTGTCTGCTAGAATTTCGACCAGTAGGTCTTCAGGGAGAACACAGCTCATGAGGCCTTCCTCGCCACCAACACTTCCACTGATACTTAATCTACGTGCAATCGGGGCCAGTAGAGGTGGTGGACTACTTGGTACCTAAACAAAGGTACATAACTCGTCAATAATGTCATAAATGTACAGCTGTTGTTCATGTTTTATTATCTGAATTCATAACAAAGCAGGTCATGACAAATGGAGCTGTGTATGGCCGGACAAACTTGCCACTGACAGATTCTTATTATTTTGTTTGATTGATAAGGTTTTACATCGTACTCAATCATATTTCACTTATATGACAACAGATTGTCCAATTCAAATTGTTTCTTGCTTAAATAAGGTTGAAAACCACCCCTGCCATTGCCGAAGCCATACTGATGGTCGACAGAGGGTCGACAAACTGTGAATGGAAGTAAGATTAGTAAGCAGACATGCTAAACACAAAGCCACAGCCTTGGATGATTATTGCTATAAGAATATTCAGGACTCAAACTGATTTTTTTTGATGGCCTTTTTTTTTTTTTGACAATGCAGAAATTGTTTTATACATAAAAAATTAGTGCTGGAGGTTTAGTAATTACCAATCTAATTACAACCAGATCTTAATTGTGTGGCAATATTTTATTGTCGCTATCTGTTAGTCTAACAAAATCTTATAGCTACTATACTGGCATAGATAAGGTGACAAATTACAGAACTGAATCCCAACACATTAGTAATTCTCAAATGATAACTCCCCCCTGGCCTTGCAATAGCCACCAAGTTTTTTTTATAGGGAGTACCTAAAAATTTTTTTTCCACATTAAACACTCAGACTTTTACAGAGTTACGTTGAACCAAAATCCCAAAATGAGATAAACCTAAATCAACTGCTATACCTGACTAAGAGTGGCGCCCTCTGTTGTTGATGTATTAGCAACTGTTTTAGTTCCTGCCAAACTGCCTCCTAAATGCTTCTCTGGCTTATTCTTAGGATCTGCAAGTCAAAAAAAAAAAGACAAAACAGGGAAAAATTCATCAATACTTTACATGGGAGGGGGGGACAGTATATTTTTTCTTGAATCAATTATAATAATATTTATTTAGAGCGGAAAAAAAGGCAACTTTATACATCATCATAAAACTAGTTTCAGTGCTATATGTCGATAATTATGATTGAAAAATATTATGCTAAAAATATTGTTTAATTAATTATGAAAATAAAATCACATCTGTATTTATCTGTAATTATAATAATATTCATTTGGAGAGTAAAAAAGACAACTTTATACATCGTCATAAAACCAGTGACCTGACAAAAAATAATTATATGATTTCTTCTTGGGTGTTTGAAAAAAAATAACTTTTGCTCCCTAACCAAGAATAGTTCCAGTGAAAAACAATGTTGATCTGACTGGAGCACTGGTGCAGATGTCACAAGTCAAAGAACACTTTTTTAGAATTTATTATTATTGACTACAGTCATGATAATATGATACAAATATGTTCTGTCTAAGAAGGCTACCGTATAGCCCCTTTCTTTACGAACGGGTCTCTGAGAGAACGTTCGAAAAGTTAGAGGCAGAACAGAGCGATA
>JARFOD010123245.1:0-14342 GCA_031763545.1 Mopalia muscosa
TATATCCACTCCAGTTTAACAAACATATAATTTCACCCCAATCTAACAAACATATATTTCCACCTCATTCTAACAAACAGATATTTCCACCCTAGTCTATCAAACATATATTTCCACACCAGTCTAACCAACAGATATTTCCACCCCAGTCTAACAAACAGATATTTTCACCCCAGTCTAACAAACATATATTTCCACCCCAGTCTAACAAACAGATATTTCCAACACAGTCTAACAAACAAATATTTCCACCCCAGTCTAACAAACATATATTTCCACCCCAGTATTACAAACATATAATTCCACCCCAGTCTAACAAACATATAATTCCACCCCAGTCTAACAAACAGATATTTCCACACCAGTCTAACAAACAGATATGTCCATCCCAGTCTAACAAACCGATATTTCCACCCAAGTCTATCAAATATATATTTTCTACAAAGTCTAACAAACATATATTTCCACCCCAGTCTAATAAACATATATGTCCACCCCAGTTTAACAAACAAATATTTCCACCCCAGTCTAACAAACATATATTTCCACCCCAGTATAACAAACATATATTTCCACCCCAGTCTAACAAGCATATATTTCCACCCCCGTCTAACAAACAGATTTCCCACCCCAGTCTAACAAACATATATTTCCACCCGGTCTAACAAACAGATTTTCCACCCCAGTCTAACAAACATATATTTTCAAATATATTTTTTCCTGTTTTTTATGACTAGAAAACAAAAAAATTTATAGACACGGATTTTTCAAAATATATATTTGATTTTGTCCCTTCCACGGTTCCTTAGTTTCATAGTTTCACTTTGAATTAAAGGGATATTTTTTCCTTCTATTTGGGCCCGAATGGTCCAGCGAGGGTTTGAAACAAATTTAAGGTCAATTAATATATAAAGGGAGACTATTCTAAACCTACAAAATATTTTTCTCTGCATACGCCTGCGTTGTTATCTCCCTTTGGCCACAATCGTTGCTGTCACGTATTTGAATTCCGTCGTTTGCAGCACATTTCTCGGATTCAATTTGATCCAAAATCATAGGCCTCTAAATAATAAAACTGAACTGGCAGGCCAGTAATTCCCAGTTTCATAATCGAGAGTATTTTATGAACCTAGGAGTCCTCGGTCTATACATTTAATCGATAAAAGCTTCAGATTCGTGAGCTAAATCGGCAGACTCATGTCTCTGTCTGGGAAATCGTCACTGCGCGGAGTTTGAAGGCTGATTATGTAGGTCGACCCCCCCAAGGTCGAGTTCGTGTCACCTCACAAGTACGCTTGGCCTAGTTACACCCGCTATGATGTAGAGCGGCTTTCGGTAAGGTAAAACTCCTTCTGTTCTTCACTATAACTGTGTATTGTACGTATTTTTTACGTGCCTTGCCTCTGCTACCCGAGAACGTGTTCACCATCGCCCTATGAAATCCCAGCTGTGCTCATAATTACCTAGGTTCCTATTCAGTTCGTTTTCGTTCAAGCTGTGTTGTTGTAGTCGCAGTGACATAACTACGGTTCCATTGTATAACACACTGACTTTAGGTGCTATATTAAAGCTGGACAGCAGAACTTAGGCACTTTAGATCAGTTACAATCTTGTTGTGGAACGCTAAAAACTATCGAAATGGCAGCCAACGGAGAAAACAAGGTGCTGACATTGTCAACCATGAATCCAAACGTCAAGAAAATGGAATATGCCGTGCGAGGACCTTTACCTATCCGAGCAGGCCAACTGGAAAAAGAACTTGCAGCCGGCGACAGTAAATCTTTTACTCAGATCGTAAAGGCCAACATTGGCGATTGTCACGCCACGGGTCAGAAACCCATCACCTTTATTCGGCAAGTCATGGCATTAGCAACGTATCCAGAACTACTGATGGCCGATTCAAGATTTCCAGAGGATGCTAAAAATAGAGCCAAACGTGTCTTAGATTCCTGTAAAGGAGCCAGCATTGGCTCTTACAGTGACAGCTTTGGGGTGCCCATTATTCGTGAAGATGTTGCCTCTTATATCTCCCAGAGAGACGGCCATGAGACTAAATCAGCTAACATTTTTCTCTCAACAGGAGCTAGCGGAGGGATTAAGACAATTCTAAACTTGTTAATGACAGGAGAAAGCGGCGCTAATAGGGCAGGGATAATGATCCCTATTCCCCAATACCCCCTGTATACTGCCTCCATAGCCGAGTTCAATGCGTACCCAATAGGGTATTACTTAAATGAGGACAAAAACTGGGCATTAGACATCTCGGAACTTCAACGAGCACTTAACGAGGCCCGACCTAATTGTAAACCTCGTGGAATCGTTGTTATTAATCCTGGTAACCCTACCGGCCAAGTTTTGACCAGAGAAAACATCGAGAACATTATTAAATTTGCAAAACAAGAAAAACTGTTTATTCTTGCAGATGAAGTTTACCAGCACAATGTCTACGCTGAAGGGTCGAAGTTTTTCTCCTTTAAGAAAGTCCTGACTGAAATGGGCCCTGGTTACGACTCACTAGAACTGGCGTCATTTATGTCCGCATCTAAAGGTTACATGGGAGAGTGTGGTTACAGGGGAGGTTACTGTGAGGTCATAAACCTTGACCCTGAGGTCATGAAACAGCTGATTAAAAGTGTCTCTGCTTCACTCTGTCCACCGATTTCAGGACAGACGATTATTGAAACTGTTATGAACCCTCCTCGGTCTGATGAACCTTCATATCAACAATTCATCAATGAAAAGAATCAAGTCCTGGGCAACTTGGCAAAGAAAGCCAAAATGGTCACAGATACTTTCAACTCGATTGAGGGAATTCGGTGTAATATTGTGCAAGGAGCTATGTATGCCTTTCCACGCATTTTCCTTCCACCGGGAGCTGTTGCAGCCGCTGAGGCGAAAGGACAGGCACCCGATGCTTTCTATTGCTTTAATCTACTAGAAGAAACAGGAATTTGTACTGTTCCAGGTAGTGGGTTTGGTCAGCGCCCAGGTACGTTCCATTTGCGGATCACCATTTTACCTCCAGTGGAACAGCTTCAGGGGGTCCTGGAAAAGTTCAGGCAGTTCCATGAGAAGTTTATGAAGCAGTATGCTTAAGGAGGATTAGACTGTTAATTAACATGTTGAACTTTTACCTGATCAACACAGATGCCTTTTTTATATCCGGTACAGTATCATAATCATGGCATGTAAAGACCGCATCCTGAATTGAACACAAGTGTGTGTTTATGTACTGTAAGCCTGGTTTTAAATATATCCTTACTTGTGTTACAATACTCATAGTAGTACAATACAATAGGATGTAAATTCTTTAAATTTAATGGTTTAATTTTTTTTATGAATTTAATATTTTAACGTCAAACATCCCATTAGGATGTATTATTCAGTTACCGTATTATCATATATATGGTGTAGGCCTATTGTTATTTTGACAATTCAATTGGTTGACAATCATAGGTGAGGTCTATATTACTGTACTCAGGGCAATTTTAGACAAATTTCCCAGGTTCCTATCCCAAATTCTCGCGACCATATTCATGGTTCTGTATCCGCTTTTATGTGAATTTGTGAAAATAGTACTATATTGACATTAATTTGGGCTCGAAATAGATAGGGTGCCCATACGTTTTCGGGCACTAAAATGACTCAGGATACTGCCCTGGTATTGTGTACTTATACACTAATAATATCTGTGACCTATATGGACATAAAAAGTATCTATAGAGAGTTTGATAGACATTTTTGTTTGTCTGCAGGCAAATGGAGATCTAGGTCGGGGTAAGATATATTTTACTTGAATAAAAAATATTTTGAGGGGCAAATGGTTTGGGGCCTAAGCTGTCAGCGCCCAAACCTTTTCAGACTGGTTGAAAATTGCCTACATCAGACCCTGATCTAGTCACAGTCTACTGCACTCTGTTTAGAACAGGCTGTAGGGATGTTCTGTCGTGCGGAACTAGATCTATTAGAATAGGCTATTACATGTTATTTACAGTTATGGGATTCCGTTATGATCCAGGGGCTAGAATTTAGAACATAACTGTTTGCTCGAAGCCATGGTTCATATCGAGTTATCGACCACTAGTTTGTACAGGCTAGCATATTAAGTCACAATGGAGGAAACTATATTTTGGTGAAACCCACACAGTGACACCCCACACTCCTTGATTGACCAAATTTATTATTGCATAAATATTTTTTAAAATTTACGAACAAATTTACAAAACCACTGCAAATTCCAATTGTGTTTATTGCAATCAGTCAAGTTTTTGTCATAAAAGAGCAGCTGTTTTACTTTAACTGAAGCCTGTGACACTCTAAAATTTACACTGTTTAAAAATTTTATCTGTAAAATTTAAGTCAGTAATGAAATACATACTAGCATGAGCGGGCAGTTGGAGGGAGCTTCATGTTGCCCTGGTGCTCTCAGAGCTAAAGGGGAACAGGAAGCCAATCTGTTTGTGGGGTCTCTATCGGGTCCTGTTGTTGTCCTGTATTTGTCCTGTCTTGTCTTTGTTTGTTGCCAGTGCTGTCGACGGTGGTTTCCTTCATCCATTGGGCTGGCACGTCGCCATATAAGGGAAATACCCTTGAGTAGGACGTTAAAAGCCCAATCAAACAAACAAACATACTAGCATGAAGTGATCAATTGTTGAGTATGGCATTAAACAGCAGTTCAACAAAGAAAGAAAGCAAACAAACAATGATTTCTTTAAATGTAATTTTAAAAGACAACACTTGATTTATTACTATTATCATTCATTTAAAATCATAACCTGTGCTTGTTAATTCTAGGTACATGTATATACATATATCTATGATCCATATAGGTGTTTTGTCTAATTATCAACACGGATCCACAAGTATATTACCTGTATATCAGTGTCTTGGCTAGGATGAGAAATCTGCCTGTCAGAAATCATTATGCTTAGATATGTTGCCTGTCCAAAGTTATCAAATTTTATAAAATCTTTCCCATGTTAAAATTAATAATTTCTTCCTGTCATTGCTGTAATTTTAACACTTTTTAGAAGTCTGCCCATCTCAAATGAGGAGTGGACAGGTGTCTAGCTAACACTATGCTGTACAGGTAGGGTGAGGTGATCAGGTTCTGCATATAGGTGTTCGTAACATACATACAACAGCTGTTTGTGCCACCTGGTTTGTTATATTTTAATAGTGAGACAGGGTTATATTGTAAACAATCTTACAAAAATCTGATGTTTTCAGATTACTGAAACAGATATTTTTAAGGAATGAGATTTTTCCACCTATGCCTTCACAATCTGCATCAATAAATACCTTCCAGTGTTCTAATAAATACATGTCCTGCAAATGTATTGTAATTGCCATCCCTGATTTATTGATTTCATCTCTTAGAATAATGCGTACAATGGCCTTAGCATAAGATTTAAAACAATTTTTGTAAAGATTTTTAAACACTTTTGTTTCCATTTCATGGGTGCGTGTTTTAACAGTGTCTGGTTCAAAGCAAGATGAGCTGCCTTGAATAGGGGGTAAATGTTGGTTATGGTTTATAAATTATACTGTATTAGTACATGTAGTAACGTGTGTGCAAAGTTTGAACAGCAGATGTTCATTGGTATGATTTTGGTATGTGGAAAGGCTTCCAAATTGTCAATAATAGAAATTTTCTTAACTTTCCTGTTAATAGTAACAACTTTTGATTATATTTGTATTCTATGCATGATAATTTTTTGATGTGAATATTCCGGTAATGTAAAACAATGTGTTCAAGGTGTAATGCTTAAAAAATCACATGCTTTTGCTCAAATTAAAAAGTTCAGTTATTGCTAAATTTGTTAATGGAAATAATGAAACTTTATAAATCCATTGTTATTGTTGTTGTCATGACTAATACAAAATTTATTCAGGTGATGTTTGTTAATTTTTAAAGATAGGTTAGACATGGGGTAACAATGTATTTTTTTCTGTTATGAAAAAATAAAAAACAAGAATGATATTCGAAATCTTAAGAAAACTGATTAATTTTTAAAATGATGATTTGATAAACAATTTGCAGTTTTTGAATCCAGTTTGTGCTACATTTTATTTTTATGCCAGTATTTATATGGTTTTATTTACTAATTCTTTACTAATAATAAAATTAGTAGCCAATTCTATTTTAAAAATGGTACTTTCAAAAAGAATGTATTTTAACTTATATTAAATGATTACTTTACAAAATTTATTTTAGTATGTATTTGTTTTCCCATTGCAGTTTGGTGCTAAATTGTAATGGCTCTAAACACAACATTTTCTTGTGTTCTGTTTTTCATTGTTCATTGTAACACTTAAAGTTTCGACTAACTGTAATTTAATATAGATTAGACTAGATAGGGCATTCTCTTAATTGTACAAACTTGTTACCTATAAGACCACCTGTAATAATATATCTGTTTCCAGTATCAAGAATTAAAAAAAACCTGGTAGGTTAAGTAACTTAGTAAGTAGTATAAGGGATTGTTTTAATCTATTTTAATTTAAGCAATAAGAAAAAAAATAAATTTTTGTTTGAAATTTTGTCATAAGGCATTTCATAATCAAAACATTTATTTTATGGCTTAAGCTCTATTGTGAAATATGTAGATGACAGTGGACCCTTGTATCATTTTGATGAATTTGATATGCAATAATTTCTTAATCCTTAAGAAATTGACCCCCCCCTACCCCCCTTTTCCCTGTTATTTTCAATAAATAACAAAACAGTCGAGGGTTCCACACCAGAATAATCTTAAACTGCAATCTTAAAGCGTTTTCAATAAAAAGTTCTGTCTTATGCTTGACATATTTACCTTTTGGTACGGTTATTATTTATGCAAACAGCCAAAGAAAAAATGTTATTTGCCCATCAAATGATTTCAGAATTGTTTCCATCATATGATATATTACTATGTTTGATATTCCATAACATTGAGCATTCTATAAGATGATTTGGGCTCAAATTTGTTATACACTTTGATATTGGTTTGTTAGCTTGGCATTAATAAATAACGAACAATTAATCAGATTAAAATCTGGATTTTCTCCTATTTTATTTAAAAGTTTTAATCGCTTATTATGTTATTTCAATAAATTGTTTCTGTCGAGTTTATAAGTCTATATTAATAGTACTAATATTCTAGTGCTTGGCCAAACGGTTAGGAATTTGTTATAATGATTTTTCTTTAGTTATAGTAGCAATGGTCAGGTTATGTAAATTTCCATACATATATATCTGTGCTGAAAACTGCACTGGTCTTAAATATACATGGGAAACTATTGCACAGTTATATCTTATGTATAATATATATAAATATTGGAATTAAATTGGCCTGGTAGTGTTTTTTAAAATTATTTTATAGAATCCTTTTTAAACACCGAATAATTATTGTGTTGTTATAAATTGAAAATTAACAGTATTTTTGTTATTTTGGGATGCACTTTGTAAGTTGGAACAGATCCTAGTTGTAAGTTAAAAAAAAAAAAAAAAAAAAAAAATTGCGTATTCCCGTCCGTGGATCGAACCCGCGACCCACGTCTGTCACCAATACCCCCTGACCTGCTACAAGGTCAAAGTGACCGGCATTTACTGTTTACCATATGTTGTCTGAACCTGTGAGTAGAGGCTTTGATCCCCGGACAGGTTTCAGCTTGCAGATGTTTTAACTACATCTACATGTAAAATATGTTTAAAATAAAAAATAGTCTCAGGATTTCAAATAAGGGAAAATATTTTGATCAGTTAAATAGTTATTTTGAAACCAAGTTGGGAATTGGATCAGTCATTCTAATGCATAATGCCACTCAATTATAATTGGTTATTACCAGATATTGATCGGTTATATTAAACGGACCATCAGCCCTGAGTTCCATCACTGAATGTTTGTTTGTTTGTTTGTTTGATTGGTGTTTAACGTCGTACTCAAGGGTACTTCACTTATGTGGCGACGGATTGTCCACTGTACACTGTCTTATTACGGTGGAATACGGGGAGGAGAAAATGTTAAAACCACCCATGCGATTGTCGGAGCTACAACATGTGACCCGCTAATATACCATTACATCGAAGTATGTTCAGTTTCTATCATAGAATGGTATCACAACTTACGAGAATATGTTGGCAGCCGGCTTGAGAGGGATTCGTTTTTTTACAAGATGCATAGTTCTGTATTTAAGCGGAGGATTTGGAGCGAGCTTTCTGTTGCCTTGGTTTTCACATAGCTAAGGGGCAACATGAAGCCGGTCTGTTCATGAAGTTGTATTGCGCCATGTAGTTTTCGAGGTTGAGTGAATTTACATTAAGTAGGGCGTTAATCCACAATCAAACAAAACAAACGGTATCTTTTGTTTAAATAAAAATTAAATAAAATCCTAAGCGATGTGTGAGTTGCTCAGATAAAATGTTCACTAAGTCGAAAACAGCATCTTAAATCAGCTTATCCTCCTTTAATCCAAACATCAAACAACCTTTAGTTCGTGAACTACTGGTATAAGTATAAACTTGGCCATAGCCCGTCTTTTAGAAACGAATGTATGCACAAAACGAGAGTTTGTTTGGCTATACTGTATCTTCACAAAATATGAAAGAATCAAATTTCACTCTTTGTATCGCCGTCTACTTCTGGTTTGAACAAAACTTACAGGAACACTGTCATTCACCAGGATCTATGCACCGTTAACCTAACGTCCGAGTGCTATACCGTGCACACAGAGCTAGGAAGTGGCGAGTTGCCAACAAATGGTAAAATATACAATGTTATTTTTCACCTGGCGTTTGGTCCACTGACACATATTTCTTGTTTAAAGTCGTTCAGGCCAAATCTTGGTCCAGCACATGTTAGAACCTCACTCGACTGTTTGCGTATCGACACAGATTGGTTGACCCATTTTGTAAGCATCAAGTGTCTTTTAACAGACTGGAGCATTTGGATAAATCAGCGTCATCACTATTTTACCAGGAAATGGCGATGCAGAGATCTATTTTTAGCAGTTACTAAAAAGCCAGTTACTTAAAAATTTGAAAATATGTAATATCTGTCAACATAAAAAGGAAAAGTGTGGAAAAATTTGTGGTTATTTTTAATTTCCTTGTTTGTTTGAGTGGGACTTTAGATTCCAAACAGTAAATTGTTTCAGTTGATTTTGTTTTAATAAACACTTTGGTGTGCCGAGTGCAAATTCGTTTGTGTTCCAAAATTGCTGTCTCGATTAGATGTTTTTAAAATCATTGTTTAATACGATATATACAGTGCTGTTTGATAAGAATTGGGAGAATATGCGAAAAAAAGAAGAAAAAAAAAGAACGCTTTTTTTTTACGCTGCAAAATCTCTTGACAGTATGAATTAGTTATGTCTTCAATACTGTAACAGTAAATTTGTGCGCAATGAAAGATAGTTGATGTTTTGTCTGATGCATTCTCACATCTCCGCTTTTTTCTTTGAAGGGGGAGGGGTCGTATGCTTGTGTTTAAATTGAGATGGGACATTTTTTACCCCATACAAGCCCATATATGTTTTCTTCTGCGTTTTGTATTGTCTGTTCTTGCCATTGTATTGCTCGTAATCTTTATGATTCTTGTAAGTAGTCTCTTCTTGTCATTGTAAAACGTCTAAAGATTGGATAATTTTGTACATAAGAAATAGTGGGGCGAACAATAATATATCGACAATATGGGGAAATCTTATGTGGCAAATTATGTATTATTAAAAACAAACTATAGAACTAAGTTTCATATGTGCCTACAGCTTCACATCGCAATAGCAAAACAAGTTTTGACGAGCATTTGGTTTTGTAGTGCTTTACACTGATAGAAGATTGAGCTCGTATAGGCTAGCAATCTGGAAGAACGACAATAGTAGGGGCCTACAATGCTAGAAATACTTCCTTTCATTTATAGCCGATCTTTTGTCCTCCTGAAATAGCTTTTTACAACAATTCCACTGCGACTTTTGGGCAATGCTCTGTTGATGTATTGTTAACTTTCGATTGTATTGTTTACACCCATACACAGGCAGTATTCATTCGTTGAGTATACATCTGTACCGTCTTGGAAACGTGTTTGTGTATTAGGTTAAATTTATTTGGGGGAAGTGTAAAAAGAAGTCCCTAATGCTATTAGCGGAAGAAAAAGAGCAAAATAAATCGTACCGCATCACTTCGTGTATTCAAACTTCGTTAAGTAATACCAAAAAGTATTTGACAATGATCTCAACTGTATAACTACAAAGAGAATAAATGGCAAATAAATTGGCCAGTCAAAACGTAAAGTTATTTCATTTACAACTTACATGACGGCGTGCCAGTCCAATTGGCGAAGGAAAAAATCCCGACACCCCTCACAACACCAAAAATATCACAGGGCAAATACAGGACACCCATAAAGCAATAACAGGACAACACAAACACAAACATATCGGCTTCCTGCTCGTGTGTAGGTCAGAAAGCACCAATGCAACAGGAAGTTCCCTCCATCCACCCGCTTGCCAGCAGTAAATGCGTGCCACCCAGCCTTCTGTATACCTTAATTGAAACACTTACGACACACAGTGGAACACGAAAGCTTTTCCGCTATATTATTTGTCTCACACCTGAACATATCGTCAGTCAATCAATCAATGTTTCTAGTAGATATACTGCCTTATTTAGGAAGAACGGAAGGAACTTTAATTTTCATCAGAGCAAAACACATCTTTTTTTAGGGCTGTATTTGTGTGACAACTACTGTTGAATACACCACCGTCATATGAGTGAAATACTCTTGTGCGCAGCGTTAAACACCTTTCATCAATCAATCGAGCAATCAATCACTCAATAGATCCAATTGCGACTATCTGGAGACTCAAACGTAACAGAATGGATGATGGTTTTTAAATAGATAATTAATTTGAATAGTTGATTTACTTACATTTAAGAGGAAATAATACATTGTCAACTTATCGATCCCGCGTTTGGTCTTTCATACTTTTGATAACATCTATAGGTGTAAGGAGAATGTTTTAATCGCCGTGTGGAATAGAGATGAGTTAACTGCTACGTAGCGGTCGTGTTACGGATGGTCAACCCTTTCGTGGTCAAAATTGTTACATTATCTTTTTCGCCCTGCATGTTGTAAAAAAGTTATATAAAAATTCCAGTTAGAAGTTATTCAATTTAAGTTTGAAAATTGTGATTCAGTTATTTGCAAGTGTACAATTGGATGAGGTTTGCACGATTTATGCTTTTGCCCTGGTCTTCTCAGAGCGAAAGGGAGAACAGGAAAGGGATCTGTTTTGCGATGTCTTTGTTTTGCGTCCAGTGATTATCCTTGCCTAGTCCAGCTTTGTCTTTGTTTGTTACAAGGGGACTCGAAGGTGATTACCTACACACCGTTATATGAAGGAAATAACCCTCATAATAAGTATGGCATTATAACCAAAATCAGCTAAGAAATAAATAAAGATGTCTTTCGGCGCTGAAATTGGATGCGCTGTCACCATATAGTGTGGCTTAAACTAAATTACGGCACCCTATTGATGCGCCGGGAAACCATTAACAGTTGAGCATGGTATTGAATGTTGAATTCATTTAGACATTGGAAGTTTAAGTCTTTTTCGCATATGTGAAACTATTTGTCTAATGGTATGAAATTGATTTAAAATTAGGGAAAATAATTTCACATAAGTGGAATTCTTCCGAACAGATGTGAAATAAAGTTATTTATTTTACAGACATTTACTTATGCGAAAAAGACATGGACTTATGTTAAGCGAAATTCCACATATGCACAATAAAGGTAGAATTTACAAAACAGCAACTCATACTGGCAGGTAAATTTACTATTGGAAATGATGCCAAAAGCACTCTACAGACCAAGTATTGAATAATTATATTCACCATTGCTAGTGCTAGAGGCATATTCAAGAATGACAGCCTTGGTAAAAACTTTCTGAATGTGAATAGCTCGCGACAGTCGCTTAGTAGTTAGCGTGTGTGTTTATCAATCTTACTTCGCTGTAAAGTCGACAGGTTTGGGTCTGTTTGTCTATCATCGAGTAAGCCATATCAGTGGGCTTCATGAATTGGCCGCGGCAATCGCGGGGGAAGCAGTTTTCATGAGGTTTCCTCTAGTTTTTCTTACTGTATTTTAAGCAAGGAGCAGTGTGCAGTGGACAATGCGTTGACATATAAGCGAGATACCCCTGAGTAGGGCGTTAAACTCTAATCAAACAAACAAATCAATGAATGTGAAAAACACGCACATTCCTTACTGCTCGTACCCCCCATGGGGTCTGGTTGGTGTAATGCATGGAGGAAGGAAGGCAGCTATTCTTACTCTTACCATAGCCTCTTAATTGTCCGAGAAATGCTACTCGGTGTCCGTTCGTTCATCTGAGCTTCCGTCCATCGCAATTGTTTGTGAACACACTAGCTTGAAAACTAATTCCCCTTTTTTAATATTGACCCATTGGTGATGTAAACATGGCAATTTGAGAACAACTTTACCGATTAACTTGAAACTTGTACAGTGCTTTCTCTCCTTAAGATGACGAAATGGTATAGATATCATCAAGTAAAATAAAACAAAATGAACAAAATGGCCACAATTGCATAATTTAGCAAAATATAATATGTTTGTCCGAGTGTTTTGTGAACACAAGGCTTGAGAACAAATTCATGGACATAGTTCAAATGGTGAATAGTTTCTCCCAGTTAAAAGAACGATATGATTGCATGTAATATAATTCTGCGAACCAAAATAGCCATCAGTGAAATTCAGATATAAATTTCGAACTTCGCTTTTTTGATAATACCATATAGTCGTGGTTGTATTTTACTAAGTTTCACAAAAAAATATGACCATCAATGCATATTGCACAAAAAAGGTGGTGAAAAACTTTAGCTCTTTGGCTGTCCAAAGTAAAAAAAACTGGTTCTTAAACAAAAGTAGGAAAAAGTGGCTTGACTGGGATTATGAATATGTTTTTTAAAAAAGGCCTTGAGTGGTGGATCTGCTAGCTACTCTCGCTCGCTTTCTTTAAACTTCGTGTAGGCCTATACACATCCAGTGTAGTTATTTTATCCCAAGGCTAGATGTTTATTTTTAGGCTCATATCTACTTTAGTGTCGGTATATACAGCCTTGTACTTCACACGGACATTTTGTAACCTTGTGCCGTCCAGCGTGTTCACAACTTGGCTCACGGAATCTGAAGCCTTTAGGCTACTGTATAAAGGCTATGGTGTTATAGCTTTCGTACTTTGTCACCTTCAATAAGCTTATAGACTACGATTTGAAACAAACTCCTGCACCTTCGTGCCGCGTTACAAAGCAATACATGCCCTGTAGTCAGGGGACAACCAGGGAAATTAAACTTATCGTTTAAGTTTACTTTCTACCGGTAATACGGTATTTCGACGCTGCTGTATGCACAATTTTTTGCAATAAGGGGACACAACTCTGACATAAGTGTCCAAATGCAGCCAAACGTTTCCAGAAATCAGCCTCATATTGTGGGTAAAATTAAGAATACTCTAACCCCCTCACATAGTATTTTTACATTTCGCCGTTTTGCTTCTAAACTACTCTGAATTTTGCAACACATGTATATATATTCTGAATCTTCTTTTTCTTTCTTCAGAACAATAATTAGTAAATACTTTTTTGCTACTTCTTTACACCATTTACGTCCATTTTTCATCAACGTAAAAACGCAAAAAATGGTCATTCAGTTTTTTCCTGTTTTTCTTAGTTTTTTTGCAATATTGTTTAAAATGTCTGAACGACCGTTTTTTAGTTCTATGAATCAGTTCTGTAATAAAAACCAAAGAGTAGACATTTTCTGAAGAACGGTTCACTGAAAAATGAAAACAGAGAGAAAAGTAAAATGTATGTCTGGTGTATTTAACGACAGGTTTACCTCTTTCATGCTCAAGTCTTTAAAGTAATTTTTTTTTTCTTCACAATTTCTTTATAATATAGAATTGACCCATTCTCTGTATGTTTCGTAATAATTATTTACATATATTGTGAAATACACCAGTTTTTCCATAAAATTGTAAAGAGCTGATTGTGGTAAATGTTAGTTGAATTCCATTCAAACGATGATCAATCTCCTAATAGACTAACCCCAATCAACCTGTATTTAATTGATTGTCAAAACACCGCTGTTGTAAATAATATATAATGTCAAGCTTTATCATCAAAGTTAGCGGCTTTCTTAATTAAATTTTTTTCATCGGGTCTGCTCTAGAATAAAGATCACTATCGCAACTGTTTTAATACACAATAATAAAATAAACGCATTCTTTTTAGCTGAGAGGGGGGTGGGGGGGGGGGGGAGTTTGATAAGCCTTTGATTTTG
>JARFOD010123256.1:0-14342 GCA_031763545.1 Mopalia muscosa
GGTTTTTTGCCCCCCCCCCCCCCCCCCCTCTTGTTTTACCAGATGGTATAGTTCGATATCAACATGCAATATATCAAGGGACTGACCTACGAAAAGAACATTTAATAACCCGAACAGAAACACAGACAACACGCTAAAGGGATCTTACATGCCAATGTTTATACAATTTTAACTATTAGGAGAATTTTTGAGAAACAAAGTCTAACACTAGATGGCCAGGGGTTTTTTCGTGCACAATATGTCTAATAACCATGTTACATATACACAATCTGATGTAATTTAGAACACTTCGTAATATCACTGGATTATTTCAGATAATTTATTTTTTATTCACCAAGATCAAAATATTAATCTAGAACACGTCTCTGAGACGCTTTCAAATGATAATGAGCAATGTTATTAAAGGAGATTCGTCTTCCC
Organism: Mopalia muscosa; assembly: GCA_031763545.1. Classification (NCBI taxonomy): domain Eukaryota; kingdom Metazoa; phylum Mollusca; class Polyplacophora; order Chitonida; family Mopaliidae; genus Mopalia; species Mopalia muscosa. The sequence goes on from JARFOD010123256.1 coordinate 421, forward strand.
TCTGTCAGAATTAAACATTTTATACTCTAAGTCAATTTGTTTAATCTTCTATTTATAAGAAGTGCTTAGCTTTTAATCTATATATTGTAACTTTCTCTGTTTTCAATAAAAAAAGGAATCCGACCCGTCTAGAATTTATTCTATCATATTATTTGTTGAATATAACTTTATTAACAATCGGTGTTGTAGGATGAATGATCTAAGCCAAATACAAATATTAGCACATATTAACCATTTCTATTTCAGACGCTCACCATTCCTTATGGGAACCTATAAGGGATCAGGCTAAATTGCAAGGTTTCACAACAGAAATGGAGTCAGGAATCGCTGATATTTATTACCTCCCAAGCACGGATAGACTACCTGCAAGGTAAGGGGAAATGTTTCAGGGGTTTATGATAAGAATACGGTTTTGTATAGGTGTGTATTTCACTAGTGTCATCTGATCCAATTCCACATGTTTTAGTATAAATGAGGTGTCGCGGTTATGTGATGTATTTGTCTTAACAGGAAAAGGCAAATGAAGTTTTGCGATGTCATATATTTCTTTTCAAAATGCAATCTTGTCATGATGCAATGTCTTTGAGGAAAATCAAAAGTGTGTTTGTGAGGGGAGAAGAAGGAAGGACTGAGATCTCAGGACACTATAGGTGGAGGGTCCACGGGGTAGTAAATTCTAATGCTATCAGTGAAGACAACTTTCATGTTCCCATTCATTCTTTCCAGTATATTCAAGAGCAAGACCATATAAATATTTCATATTTGCTATAGCCTACAGCTGAGCGTTTTAAAAGGTGAGATGTAGGTTTGTGGAATAACAAGAAATAACGGAACCAGATTCCTCATATGAACCAAATTACATAAAATACCTCCAAACAATATTAATTTTCCCCGGGATATTTTCATTTCAGACCAGCTCTACCCGCGGGTTTCCGCCTTCAACCTCTTCGGCCGGTCCATGCAGCAGTCGTTAATTCGGTGTGGCCCAGCAGTATGGGTGACATCACTAAAAGTTACTTCGAGAAGATCATAAAAATGTGTCCAACAGCTGGAATTTTTGAGAATGATTCGGAAAACCCGGTTGCACATACAGTTTGTTATGAACAAGGCGCTATAGGAAATGGTTATGTGAAGCCAGAATATCGTCGGACGGGATTAGCTCCAAGTTTGTTCTACTGTTTAATTGAGGCAATGTTTGCTAATGGCTTAACGCCATACACAAGTATACTCCCTGGTAACGTGCCGTCATCTCGTCTTGCTGACATGTTGGGCTTTATCAAAAGTGATCAACAGTTTTCCTGGGCAATGTGTCAGCCAAAATAATACTATTTTGGATCTATCATTAGATTTCATTAAATGTATGGCATTCAAATAAAACCAAAATTATTTGATGGAGCTATTAGCTATCGGTGTTACTGACACCCTTGAGCTTAAAACGTATTAATTTTTTTGTTGCTTTTTTGGAGTTGAGCATTTAAAGTTTATGATAATAACACACTCAATTCCAAAACATAGTACCCCTTTCACTTGTTTTTTTTTTTCTAAAACTTACAGAAAAAAATATTTTGCATAAAAAGTGCATTTTTGCTACCTCTTTTTCAAATTGCTTCTTCTTTTACACTATTTACCTCAACTATTCAATCTTGAATCAACGTATAATACATTATGTGAACCCAAAAAGTGTCATTCAGTTTTTTTGTATTTGCCTTAGTTTTCTTGCAATATTGGGTTAACGGTCAAAAGAGTATCATTAACAAGATTAATGACAAGGAGTTTGAGATTAATAGAATAGCTTTTTGTTGTCTTATGTTGAGGTATTGGTAAAATGATGAATGGAACAAACCTTAGCACTACACACGGGTATCTTACTAATCAATATGCAAAAAGTTACATCAAATGTAGAATGAATTGATATCTAATATTGAAACGCCTCTTTCACACGCTTTAGATCTCGACTGAATCTACATGGGAACTTTCCCAAATTAAACAGACCAAAAATTCCACCTATTTTAGTTAAGAGCTATTCTCCGTAAAGTAATTCAGGTTACTAAGATGATAAAATAACATTACGAAGACAAACGGCGGTAAAAAAAATGCACTGTTTGATTTTTTTTTGTCAAAAGTACATCAATGTGAATTTGTTATTGAATGTTTATACTTGTTTGTATTCCAAAGTATTTAGGCTTCACACATTATGACATGCATGCTGCTCAAAGGGCAACCATTTAAGTTCAAATAAATTCTTTATACAAGCCTAAATCTTTTTTCCGATCATTTGTTCAGAAATAGATTTGGAGGCAGCATCTCTGGTCAACCATTCATAAACGAAGAAAAGTGCTGACGTCAGACAGTTTACTAAGATCTTGTGCGTTTTCTATTCATGTAGTTAAGGATAACTTCTCAACCGACGAGAACTCAACTAAACCTCCAATGAAAATGTCAAGCTGAGAAAGGCTTCATAGAAGCTTGTTACACTGAGCAGCTGTCGTCGGATAAATCGTTGTTTAGGAATCAGTCATGAGATGAATAGTCGTCCCATGAATTCTCAGATATATCAAGAGCATCAAACAGTTTGACTTGAAATTAACTCTTGTTTGCTTCAATCCGTGTATCGAAAAGAAGTCCCATTTTAAAACGGCGTCTAGTTTTTTCGAACTAGTTTTGAATCTGAATGGTTTTATTAAAATTACCTATTTGACTTCCTGACAAATGTTCCCTTTCCTGTTGTCCTCCTACAGGAAATACAATATGTCAAAAGACTTGAGAAGTGTATCACAAAATGTGAATGTTAAATCATACGAAATATAAGAAGAATCAATGATTTAAATAGTGTAATAAGAAATGGTACAAATGGTAACAGACCAAAGTGCCAATCGGGCCCTCAATATATAAGCAAAGCACACAGCTATATTGACGGGCGGTTGGGCGAGAGCTCCCCGGTGCACTCGCAGCTATGGAAAGAATATAGCCTATTTGTTCCTTAGCTTTGAGATATTCCTCTTTTTTCTTTCTTTGCTGGCATTATTGTCGAGGGTGATTTCCTTTATCCATCGGGTTGGCTCGACTTCAAATCAGTGAAATTGATATATTGTAATTGAAACTGATGTACACTCTTAGAAAAAAAGGTTCTACTTAGAACTTTAAACGTTCTTCGGAGTGGATCATACAGCGAACCCTTTTAAGTTCTTTGATGAACCCTCTACAAATGGTTCTTTGAAGAACCCTCTCAAAATGGTTCTTCGAAGAACCCTCTAAAATTGGTTCTTTGAAGAACTCTCTCTAAAAGGTTCTTTGAAAAACTCTCTAAAATTGGAGAACCCTTTGAAGAACCCACGTAAATTATTCTTCCAAGAACCTTTAAAAATTATTTTTGTTCTTAAAATAACAGCCTTAAAAAGTTTTCTTTGAAGAACTTTCAAATGTAGTTCTTGAGAGAATGTGTAAGAGTTCTCAATCTACCGGGGAAATTATTTTAGAACTTGACTTTCAGTTTACATCCCTGGGAAGCTGAAGTAAAAGTTAGATGTGATAGCATTGTGAACGGTTCAAGAGTTTAGAAAACAAACTAAAGACAGCTTTTCTTAAAATTAGGTAATGATCAACGAAAAAACGTTCTGATTTTATACCGTTAGTAGTTTATTTAAATAACATTTAAAATCCCAATTGTTGTTGCAGAGATCGGTGAAAAGTTTATAGGCATTTACTGTCTAAAAACCCTTTTCTGAACATTTCTGATAAATAATAAAGTATAAATTTGAGTCTATGTAAACACTAGTATCCAAAAAATATACTTTACATGTGAGCTTACAACACTTTAATAATCATAATGAATATCTTAGGTTATAATGGAAGATGACATATATACTTTCGTTTCTGGGCACTTTAATAATACAACTTCATGAAAATTAACACAAATTAAACAGTGCTTTTTATAATGCATACCAGTTCACTATCAAATAAGTTAGTCAAAAGTGATCATAATTTCATAATACGACAACACAGAATCAGCAATGTTTCGGTTAAGAGCAAACAAAAGGTTGTTTCTTCTCATAGACTCTATAGACACTGTCTCTTTTCGTACAGAAATAGACTATTGTTTGTATTCGCAAGTAAGTTAGGAACATATTCAAATATAACAATTAAATAGTCGTTTTCTGTAACCTTAGACGAAAAACGTTTGACCGCGCAATGCACTTTTAAGTGACCATTAAACAATCACTTCAGTGTCAGTCTGATTAAAAGCTGATCCAATACAGTATAATGTTTTCACACTAGGATAAGGAATCATTCCACGTCAAACAGCGTTGAAGAGCTTCGCATACAACATATTTGTTCCGTATGCGAATAACTTGCGCCCGAGGGAGTTCCAAATGTCAACAAAGTAAAGACAGGTTGCAGTCAGATAACAATATACGCTAGGTTATTAAACACAACCGTTACGGAGACAACATTGTGTCACGAGTTTTGTTAACTCCATCTCACAAAAAGAACGAGGGAATACCACAGCAAGTCTCATTCAAAGGCATCTTCAAATCAATTTGTTTACTTCACGCGGACCGCACGGTTAATAAATAAATGTTAGCTTAGTCTTGGCGATGACGTGGTGGCTTCCTCTTTACATCCTTCGAACACGATGAATATTGTGGCATTGATGGGTCCTGAGAAAAGTATAAAAGTCGAGATACAAATTCTTTCATTTAAGTTTACAATGGTGCTGGTGATTTGTGGTTGCATAAAATTATGACTTTCGGAATACTGAATTATTTTAATAGTTATATTATCCATAGTTCCTCCGACTATTCCAAATGTCACACCTAAAATTTACATTGTAAAAGAACATTGAAGGAAAATATTAATGTAAACAACTACTTTTAAAATGTTACCGAAATGTAACCTTACATACTTGACACGATACAGCAGTACCAGAGATCTATGTTTTAACGTTAGTTTTACTTTTACCAGTTCTTTTACCAATTTTCAAGTTAAACGTTATGAAAAATCTAAATCTCTTAAGGTGTTTTTGTAGTGCAAAAAAAAAAAAAAATGGATCCTGTTTTTCTATAGAGGATTTTGAAAAAGCAGAGCATTGGCGTTGTTTACCTATGAAATTGTACATTATCAATGAGTAACTTTTCTTGGTGAAACATTAACAATTATGGCTCACTAAATTCATCTATAACACTAGCTATAAACGGCTGTATGTTTTAAGATATTCATACTGTCTTCAGAGCTTATCAACAGAGCAAAAAACTTTACATGTTATATGTTGTAGCTACGGTTGAACTTGGATTCCATCTCATTTATATAAGTGAAATGACATTAAGTACTAAGTGTAAACACCAATTAATTAATCAATTATTTATTTTGGAGATTAACAACAAATCAGATGAGCAAAAGGTGACAATACATAAATATATTGTGCATAAAGAAACTATCAATAAAATATTTATCAGTATTACCTGTCATCAGAATTATTTTCAAAGAAGCCAGGATAACAGCATGTCCGGTCCCTTTCAATTGAATGACAATTAGGTAATAATGATCTAGGTTTTCTGTGCCTAATTCTGAGGATTTTTTTTAGCGAAATCTGGAGGCCAGGATGTGGGTCTGTGGGAAATCATCAAAAACTATACCATTGGCAGTGTTGGCTTATAAGCAATCCAGATATTATGGCAGAGAAGCTGAAACATACAGAGCAAATAAACTAACATGACAAATGCTGCATATATCACTTGAGTGAAAGATCGATTAAAGGTGTAACAGTTTAAAGCAGTTAATGTAAGAACAAGATCAATAATAGTTATCTAAGAGAACTTCACATTTTTTTTTTTAATTTCCGCTTTGTCAAATATCAAGTTAATTCAGGGAACTCATGCTGCGATCAGGAATCCTCGTTGTCACCATTAGTGCTATTTTTATTACTCGTACTCACAACGAAAAGCATTCGAGAGCACTGCTTCGAGTCGAAAACACGATTTTACAACCTGTAAATTCCGTCCGAGTGTTACTACGAGTGGAAAATACTAGTCGTCAACTCGATGCTTATCGAGTGAATCGAGTTTGTAGTCGTAATAACGACCTATAGTTACCTCACGAGTGGTGATTATGACTGAACCGAATGCAGCATAAATGTGTACATGTTGCTGTTGTAGTTAATCAAATTATCATACCCGCTATTTTATAACGTGACTATATAGACTCTCTTCACTTCGCCCGAATACCCCTTTTTCTTCGTAAAGAACCCTTTTTCGCCACGAAAAACCTTTCAATCGTTGATTTTGCCTGAAGAACCATTTACCACCAAAAAGGTTCTTTAAAGAACCTTCTTGGCAAACGATGAACCATTTAAGGACCATATTTTCTTAGAGTGTACGGTACGTCAAAGATATAACTGTAATTGATACTATGGTGTTGCGTGTTCTATGCCATTCTTTGAATAACATGCTCACCTATAGGAATGGGAATAATGTAACTAGACCGTTTATCTTCCAGAGGTACAAGGAAAAAAGTTCTCTGCAGTGCAGATAACTTCCTGATTTGATCAATTTATTAAATTCAACACAAACGGACCACTCGTGCCGCGGACGTAATCGGGTTAAAACAAGAAAATGTCTTCTGATTTTATCTTTCCTAGGATTTTGTTTAAAGTCCTTGTAACGAATGTACTTTTGGCGAATATTATTGAAGGTAAGTAGTATTTGTCGTAAGATAATTTACGTATATGTAAGTCATAACGAATTTCAATTTAAGTGTATCTTATTTTACTGTTAATACATAGCGATACATTTGATAACTGCTCAAATACAAAAACAAATAAGTATGTGACATACAATGGAACCAGAAACCTTGGCCTGACATGGCCAACGCGGTAACGACTGAGCCACATAGGGTCTATATATTCTTGATAACAAGTTAAGCCAGCCAGGTGTGATGAAAGTTACAAATATACTAGTAAAAATTTGAACACCTTGAGGTAATAATGGACAAGAAGAAACATTTTACCAATTACCAGTATACAAAAATCAACAGTGTCATATGTATATTGTTCGATAGGACAAGTGAGCACAAATTAGTTAATGTTTGCATGTTATTCAAATTCAGGTATAACACCTACACAACCGTGTTCTAATGTATTGTACGTGTATTCAGTAAAAGTCAATGCTCTAGTACACAATATAAGTACTAGAGCAGCCATGCTACAGTAGGATATCAGAGTACCTTCCCGATTCTAACACAGAAAGGTAACCAAATATTAATCCTTTACATTGAACAAATACAATGGAGTCGTCATATCATGTTTTTTGTGTGTATACAAATATAGTTATACGTAGTTTAGCGTCATTGTCTGGCCAGTTTTTAGCAGTTTTATTCTCTTTCTGATGTCCTGGGGCTTAAACAATGTTGATAAACTTTTTTTTTTTTTTAGCTTTTATGCTGTATATCATGTTCATTTATTCTGTCATACAGATGTCTAAATGTTTTGCAAATGTAACTGACAGGGCATTCGCAACAGCTATTTCTTTACACTGCTTTGCTTTTAAAATCCTGATCTTCAATATGATTATAAGGGTCCAACTTCGCCATTTATCACCCTATATAATATGTTATTAAGCCTATAGTGTTTAGCTCCCATGTGGCTTTGGCCCGTTTTTAATTTCTTAACAGATTAACAGTGTCTGTCTGATCAGACTTGACTTAAACGCTCTAAATAAAAGAAAATACGTCGTTTTGATGCATATGGTCACTGTGGTGCTGCTTAATCCAAAGCGGTTTAGATCATTCAGGAAACGAGAAATTTCCGAGTCAGTTTATGGCATGTTTCGAGAGATGGAATTTAAACGAATTTGGACCTGTCCCAGCTTAGAATTAAAATCGACTAAGACTGATAACTTTTTTATAGAAATGTCTTACTTACAGCCTAATGATGATAATAACACTTATTTAAACTTGAAACCGCAATAGGAAAAAACGCATCTTTCCAAATGTCTCGAATTGCGCATTACATCCTTGTTATGACAAGTAGGTGGAAATAAAACATTTCGTTACCGAAAATGACTTTCCGTGATTAGGGTTTAACGCCGTAATTAAATTTGTTTCACTCAAATAACGACGTGCCAGCACAATGGATGGAAGCAACCAAACTCAGAACTCAACCAAAACAGAACAAGCACAGGGTAATACAGAGACATCTCAAGCATATCGGTTCATGTTGCTATGAGAGCATCAGGACCACAGGACGCTCTCTCCCTACAGGTTTGTACCAAATTATTCTTAAGAAAAAACAAGAAGCCAAGAAGAAAGTTAAAGAACGGAAGACACAGCAGTGTGTAGGCCTAGATGCATATAGCCTACATATCCTTATGGTCAATGTACAGGCCTAGTCGTACGGAAGTCTTGGCATGATGTAATGACCCGGAATTTCAGATCTTATGACCTGAAAATGTAAAAAAATCAATGCAAAAATGACGTCAAAATGGAAAGGACATCTTTATTTAACAGGTATTGGCACAAATTGGGAATTGAATCCTTCCATATCAGTACTCGGGTGGCACCAAATGTTTTACACATTCTCAAGTTCTTTAACCTGTCAAATGATGCATTTGCTGACAATTCTTTCTCGCTGATTTTTACCAGCCACTACTTTGAAAAACAGAATCTGTCAGGAACCAGTGAAAGGAATTCCTTTTGCAATAACCAAATCATAATTCTCACAATCAGGTACTACGCAAGCAGGCATAATTCCTGTTATAAATTAGATATTCATACATTTAAGACTGCAATAACATACAATATGTTGTGGGTCACTTGCATCATGTACGTCAGTTCTGATATGTAATATTCGAATTACTGATTTGTTTAATTAATAGTTCCTTGATCTGATGGATGTTATGCTCCTAAAAATGGTATGAGAAAAAGAAAACAAAAAATATATATATAACCGCGTATCTTCCCCTGTAAAGTATCAGGAAGCTAACTGATATGTATATTGTGGTGTTGATCTAAGTGCTTTCTGAAATGTTCACAATCATTTAATATAAAATTTGGAAGAAAAAAAAACGCAAAAAAATACGTGAAATCCAAACATTTCACCTCTTAATTCAACAACTAACAGTTTGAATACTTAGCCACGATTTAAAATCGATTCGCCCCTGTTTTGAATATATGACTTCTTCAGCTATTAGGATATGGAATATCATTTTAAATAATCACATAATTGTCTACAGTTTTAATATTTGTAAGAAAACGATTCGAATGTGTTGGCCGCCAATACACTTGTTCTTTCTGTTTTTTTAGCTGTTTAGTACCATTAATTTTATTCTTGTCTTCATATGTTTTTGTTTTTTTTTAATCCTGTATTCATTTGAATTTACACTTTTGTAACTTATTGTTGAAATGTCGAAATCAAATAAAGGTAATTATAATTCATTCTATTTTCTACGAATCTATTTTATTAAATTCTATCTTTTTATTTCTAACTGATTTTAATTAAATTCATTTTTTCTCTGTTTAATTCCATTTCATGTATTAATAGAAAGCTTCCTATTTCCCCGTTACTCTACGAGCTAACAATCAACAGGAGGAAGATCTGTTTTTTTATTGTCTTGAGATTCGCCTGTCAGGCCTGGTATATGACTTACTGCGCTCGATGACCTGGTACTATCGACAAATCGAACAGTTATGTGAATCTTTGATTAGATATAGAAGATAGTCATATGGATACACTTTATGGGAATAACAATTAAGTCCAGTTTTAGACAGCATGCCTTGGTGTTTTCTGTACAATTGCTCGTCCCTTGCACTATGTAAAAAATTGAAAACGACATCATAGTATTAAGATGGAGCTTGGTGTTATATAACACGGTATTAATTTATTGACTTGGTGGGGGTTGTAGTCGCTTCCCTGTGTACAACTGGTATCACGCAGAACAGATCCTCTGCTGCACTGGCTTTTACATCTGTTTACTTATTAATAGTCCACACGGTTGTTGGATGCTTGTCCTAAATGCTGACAATAGCTAAAAGACAAGATACCTAATCAATGCAGATAATGGTCATCTGGTAGTGGTACTTAAAAGTAGGTGTATGTGAAGTAAAGTAGCTTTAGTTTCGGTCGAGAAGATGGTTGATTGATTGATTAATTAATTGATTGGTGTTTTACAACGAACTTAAGGCTGAAGATAGATGGAGGCAGATAGGGAGGCAGCGTTAACCATAATGTGACTAAAATAAAATTAAATACGGCGTTATACCTAATTAAACAATCGCACATTTGTCTCTATTGCCTTGTATGCAGTTCTATTCCCCTATCTTATATAAGTTGTTTTGTTGTATTCCTATACATTGCATCCTGCTCGGTTTGCTACTATTTTATTATAACCGATTGTTTTTATTATATTCTGTGATATGGTGTTTTATGCTATTATAATTGTAAGAATAGCAATATGGTTATCTTGCTCAGAGAGAAGGATAAAATTACGTGATATGATTTCAGGTCATATACAGGTCAATGTACCAGGTCAACTCCTCCTTGTCAGTACACCTGTCATTGTGCTGATACCAGCCGTTGTGTTTCTGCCATAAACAGCATGTGTAACGACAACACACCCAGATGTACAAGAGGATGGAGTGGATCAAAATGTCAAAGAGGTAAAAATGAGAAGGCTGTTGTAAATCAAACGATTTGTCTTATTTAATGTTATGCCGTATTTGAAGTTTATTGACAAAACGTCATGTAACAGCAAGTTTGAATCTTGAAGTGTCGATGAAATCACGAATTCTCTCCCAGGAACTGGCACCGCGACGAAGACAGTGGTGTTGAACAATAAGTTGATTTCACTCATTAATACTTTCATTTTACAGCTGCTTTCAGAAAGAAAAAAAGACTTAAGTACATAATAACCCACATTCTTTAATTCAACAAAAAGTATAATTATACATAAGAGAAAGTGCATTTGGGTCAAAAAACCTTGTATTCGCCGATAAAAAAAAAAAAATGGCGGCCCAGTATAGGAAAAGAAGGCGATCGGGAATATTTTGGTGTCTCAAACCGCTTGGGCAGGTTTCCATTCGCCTCTTTGTCAACCATGGAAATCCGTCAAAGGGATAGTAATGCTTGTCAAGTTTCATTTACAATAAAGATAAATTAATATTTCCATTATTTGTTTAGACTGCGAAAATTGAGAAAATAATGCAAATAGTATATTTTGGTATATTTGGTTTATTTTTGACCAAGTTGTTGGGGCGTGGATGGATTCAATTATATCCCTTTTTTTGTCCTTTCTGACATTAAATATCAATAAATGATAAGTTGATGCCCTTTCCTATGTATTCATATTCCGTACATGTCAAATATTTATCTTTTTCCGGACCTTTAAAAGAAAAAGGAAAAAAAAATTGAAGGAAAGAGACTCTGATGATCTATCGTTCACCTAAGTTACACACATGCACATTGAACAATGTCAAACTGACAAAAGGGAGTAATACCGAGAACCTGATGTCATTTGGATTTGGCTTGGATAACGCCGAGTTTCAGAATTAGGTGCACGATTGGATTTTCTCATAATCTCTCGCGTTAGTTGTCATGTGCAGGCAGTCAGCGAGCGGGTTATTTTTAACGTCATTTGATGTTTTGCCTAGAATGAATAATATTAAATCCAGTAGTGCACCTTAATGGAGTTTCATATCTCTGTCTATTCTATCTCAGATGTAATCTTACATGATTTCTAACTCTTTTGATTTTTTTTTTTTTTCGTTTCATTGTCTTATGGGAAAATGCGCTGATAATTTGTCTTTCTGTTTCAGAAAACATAGCACTAGACTCAATTAATAGTTTTACTGGGGATGGTATTCTCGGCTCAAAGAGTACTAAACCTCTCTATGAACAAGTTACGTTTTATAGAACAAATGCCTTTGACGGAAATTTAGCCACACAGTATGAATCTGACCTTGAAAATGACCCATACATGTGGGTGAACCTACTGTCTACACGGACAATCAACAAAATCAAGCTGATAACTTCCGGTAAATATGCTGACAAATATTACAGTTTGTTTTCATCCAAATCAATTCATAAATCCTAGCTTCTAGTGCGATATCGCTTTCAGTGCATAATACCAAATACATTGAAATCAATATAATGGCATTGACAGTAAATAACGGAGTTTTAACCTATCACTTTTGCATAAAACGTTGATGATTATAATGAATTCGCGTAGTAAATGGTGTTGTTAAACTTATATGACAGCAGTATATTACAGCAACAATGTATACTACCGGTAACACAGCAATAAACTGTGAAGCGTTTTGTTAGAGTTGGTAAGTTAATCTTCATACAGGGCGAGGTAAAGAAAGCAATGCTACCCTCCTAACAAACTGTCTTTAGTCAGAGTGTTGGATTATTTATGGCGATGCTAATGTTTTAAATGGTGACAATGTTCAGGTAGCTGTTTACAGAAAACATCATAGTAATGGCAAATCAATCAAATTATTCCTGAGTTACAAATATCAGTAGTCAAAATTGATTCCATATCTTGCCATAACTTGTCACAGGAACCAATCCTGAATGGATATCAGGATTCCAGATCCACGTTGGCGCTGATTCAACATTCGTCGACTCACAGTTGTGTTATATGGACACACAAGGGCCTGCCAAGATAGAATATGACATATCCTGCTCGATGCCTGTTAAGGGTCAATTTGTTCGAATTCAAGTCCCACGGCAAACCACTCTATTGATCCTGGAGATGGAAATCTACAGTAAGATGCCAGCCTTTCTGCAGAAAGATTTAATTGTCATATTTCACACATCAATTTTTTATGTATGCAATGAATGTCGCTATCATATGTATTTTGCTAATTCTGTTGTATTAGTGGATTTGTAAAAAAGACGCTTCCTGTTGACAGTATCACATAAGTTTTTACGTTTATACTTTTCCCTGACGATTGCCTGTGGTGATACGAATAAAATGGTGTACTCAGTTTCGTTAAACGTTATGTATATCAATAGTGTGCTCGGTTTTGTGCTTTCTAGGCCGCTTGATTCAGGTCGTGGTATTGGATTTCTGGTATAATATTGTTTGTTATGCGAGCTCTGTTGTTTGCAAAAAAGTGTCACGCTATAATAATATAAGGTATGGTGATTGTGAGGCAGTTAAATCATTACCCACACATAAACGAACACACTGTGTTTGGATGAAAGGTATCGGCGATATTACACTGCTTATGTCCCATTAAAACGCCAGTACGAGTTGGTCGATATCTAATACCTGCTTTGTGAAATATGATTGATTGATTAATGTTTTACGCCACATTCAGAAGTATTCAGCTACGCTGTGGCGTGAACATATTAACAATTTATGTTTTATTTTCTACAATTAAAGACAACTCCAACCAGAAGCACTCTTGGCCGTTAACATCAAAAGGAGAAAGAAAATGAACTGAATAGGATATACATATGTGTTAAAAATAGTAAATATGTCAATATATCATACAAAAGTGTTAAAAATATGTCGATATATTATATAGTTCAAATCTGGATATAAAAATTGCAAATAGTCTGTTCAAATTTGGATCTAAAAATCATGAATATTCTGTTTAAAACTATGTTTATTAGAGTTATTTACAATGAATCATAAAAATTAGATTTTATGATACACACTGATCCGTTTAAGGAACTTGATGACAACATCGCCAGAAATGTTGTCAAACAAGTCCTTCATAGAGGTGACTGTGTAAAACTGTTGCCTAACAGTGGCAAAGTCCACACAGTCAACCAATATGTGCTTGATGTCGTACAAGCAGTCGCATATTTCACATTTAGGTTTGGATTTAGGATCCTCAAGAAGAAATTTTTGTGTGAGGTGACTGTGGCCTATACGACATCGCGTTAGAACCACCCGGTCCTTTCGAGACATTCCATGGGA
>JARFOD010123267.1:0-14340 GCA_031763545.1 Mopalia muscosa
AATAATACAGAAGTTGAAATCCATAGAATTGTGTTATGTTACTGCTACAACTTCTAAATGCCACTAAAACAAGTTAAACTGCATTATGCATTTATTTTAACGCACATGGTGTCCGCTCCAATGTATCTGACATATGTATTGTGTGATTCAAACGAACTTAGCAACCACAAGCTAGGACGTTTGAGGTCAAGTCCATTGTGACCAAATCTGTGCAACACTAATTATTGTTATGAAGCCTAGTTTTATTGTTTTCTCTGAATATCTTGCTTAACTGATCTCCGGATTTTAAAAGTTTTGTCAGGAGCAACACCATCAACAGACAGAGACGTATATTTCTAGCATATTAAAACAATACAATAATGCATCCTCATTCGTCTATCTATCCCCTCTAAACGCTTAATTGGTGTCCGAATCTTGACAAAGTGGATCAAACCTGCGAATTGTTAAAAACACTAATCGGATCCAATGTTTACTTAGTTCGATGCATAATTACTTTTATACAATATTCGACTTTTTTTCCATAATAATTTTAACGACCTATTATCCCCTCTAAATAAATTGTCCAACTGTTGTTTGAATGTTGACAAAGTGGACCACGCTGACGAACAGTTAAAGACACTAGTCAGATTTGATAGCCACCGAAAATGAAGCATAATTAATTTTATACAACATTCGAATTGTTTTCCATATTTATTTTTAACGGTCGATTTATCCCCTCTCAATACCTTGCTTAATTGTTTCCCGAATCTTGACAGTGTTGACCAATTATGTGCAACGATAAAGCAGTCTGATTCGATGGTCACTCAAATCGTCAATTGTGGATAGACCTAATTGTATGCTTCCGTAATCTTTTGCGGAGATATTGGATCATCTGATTTAATTTTATGATTTAACTTGAATAAAGAAGTCATAAAATATATCAATGGAAACAAAAAAAACTTTCATAATTATTAATATGAGATTCTAGTTTGATGCAATTGTTCATAGCATGTTTGTTCTAAGGTTTCACCTATGTGCAGATCCTCGTAATCCTTCGTGGATGGAGAGTTAGTTGTATTCATATAATTTTAATTTGCGGTTAAGTCTACGTCTTCATACAGTGTTGTGTTGACATAATTCGATGTTTGTGATGGTCCACTGCCATTTCTGTCACTATTCAAGATTCCGCTGTCCATTGAAGCTGAACTTTGATAAGCAGGGGAAGTAACTTCTATTTTCTCCAGATCTAGATCGACTTGTTACCAAGTTCAGTCCATGGCTTGAATTATAATTTGACAACCTCTTGGTACACAGGCGTTTTCTGAAAAATATACAAAAATAACAAAGCAATAATATGGGAAAAATACGTAGTCGCATGGGCTTAAACTTGGTTTTTACCCATTTAAATTTGTCTTAATTGAACCAACGTCATAAGAAAATGAATGTGGCTGATTAAAAATAATGCAACTTGGTTTTAAAGTATAAAGGGGCCTATGGAAATGTATAAATTTACATAAAATGAGAATATAAGTGTGAAGATTTTCATATTCCCATAAAACATTATTTCAAGTATTTGTTCACTCATCTGAAAGTGTCAAAGTTCCTTTATCATTTTAAAAGACTGAATGCAGTGTCACTAATTCATACTAAGATATATTAAAATATGTGTTATTCACACAACAAACAATAAAGGAATATTGTCATATTGTCATGCGATATCGCCACAATATACTTGTATCAAGTCAGGTTAAATAAGCTCCCCTTTATTTTGGTGCTAGACTGATATCTGGTGGGGTAATATATTGTTTTTCATTTATAACAGTATACACTGAAATTACAACAGAGTGAAAAATGAAGAAGGGTTGCAGAGTTAAAAAATGCTTATCTAATTATATATTAAGTTAACCCAGAATAAACCCCAAGGGGGCCTTTAGATTATTCGCTTTTCATTACCAAGTACTAGGGACGAGCTCTTTGATTGGTAATTCTAGACCAACCGTACGACGGATATAAGTGTATAGTAGATGCAAAACCTGGTTAAATCACATTGGGTCACGAAACTTATCCAACTATCTAAACAAGCACCTCTTATTCAGGCCTTCTGATATGTACAAGGACAGGAGTGTGATAAGCACACAGTTTAGCAATACTCAGGTGTGCAATTAGCACGCCAACAATCACTCACCTGAAATTTGTCAACGTGTGTATTTTTATGACATTAGCTTGTACCATACAAAAAACTCTCCCAGAAATAAAAACCTAACTATAAATAATATAATTTTATGCTGTTATCCATGCCTTTAAAAGTTTCATAAAACAAATGTTAGTCTTTAAGCATAGAGTTTTAATTTGAGCAGTCGATCTAGGCCTACTTAACTTATTAAGCTTCAACATGACACCAAACATTATCAACACAGAAAGTGCCATCATCTCAGTTATAAGTTTAAGTATAATTGTAATTTTCCAAAACGTTGAAGGTTGTCAACAGCAATTTAGGTTTGCAGTTTATACTTAATCTGTACTTCCATACCAGTACCTGTATTTAAGAAAATATCCAGGAATTTAAACTCCATATTATTATTTATAAAAATATAGTAAAAAAATATTTATTTAGTATTTTTTAAAATCTGATGATGAAATGACAACTGCTTCCATTGGGAGCTAATCAACTCTGCAATACATACATTTAGCCTATATGATGGAGTCCTGTGACAACCCTTTTTCAACAGAGGACAAATTCATCATAAATTATCATTTAGCCGCCCTGGACTTTGGGGATTTATTGATAGTTCGATGCTTCGTTACGCCCGTAGTTAAAACAACATTCCACCAAATCTATGTTTGTGTTATTTGATTTAAAGCGTCGTTTTCTTGCCTCAATGACTTAAATACAGTCCCCTGTTCTAAACATTATTCGCGGACCTAACTGGGGAGATTCCAACTCTAAGGTATCACCCAGCCATCTTGTCTGGTTTCCGGTATTTCGGAAACCAGCTTTCAGTGCGCTGAGATACTCGTCGCATCACAACGTGGATGGACTTTGGAATACTGTGTAAATAACAACAGGCTTATATTCGCTTTATATGTTATTATAAAATGTGACCTTTTGAGGTAAAAATGTATATGCCTTGGTTTCGGGTCTGTTGCATTACTTGTTTACTTTACTTGTTAAATACATAGCTTCTACAGATCAATAAACACGTAATGTTGTTTTTCTCTTACGATTTTCTCATAAGCGCCTACATGCTTAAATATTTTGGGATAAAAAACAAGGTCAATTAGCATGTATATACACCCAGCCGAAGATCGAGTCTTAATTTAATCAAAATCAAAGATATTAGCCATTGAAATTCAAAAAGTTATTGGTATCATATTGGCACACCATTGTATAAGTGAAATAACCTGAAGTCTACTGTCAAGTCTAAATTTAAAAAAAAGTAAAACCCGACGAAGTGGTATGTTTATCTTCTGATATAGAGATTGCGATTGATACTTCCACAGCCGGAGCTGGGTCGGTTAACATGAAACTTTAATAAACATTTGTTTACTTATTAGCACACATTTTCCGAGTTTAGAAGAGGAGCAGATGGCTGAGGGCTCTAGGTTGCCGGCATTTACTGCTGGTAGAAGTCTACTTGATAGAATTCAGCTGGTGGCGATTTGTGGTCGACACTTTCGATTCCCGTAAGTCTTTTAACCTGCAAAATTGTCTACAAAATAGAATCTGTTATAAAGTGTTATCCCCAAAATAAGGAAAATATTACAGAATAAACTCACCGCTATTGCTTCTACATGCTGTGACGGTTTATCAGCCGTATTGACAATGCTGTTTATACATATCTGAGGGTTTGTTGTGATTTCTACTGGGACTCCAGCAGTCGCTGCTGCTTGAAATATTTACGTATTAACGTCACAGTCATTGCAAAACTTGAGTTTACATCAGTACCTTTATTCTACACCGTCTTCACCGCGTAATCGCCATGGATTTATTTAATTTACCCATCAACACTTTATAAAACCGCTGACCCAATACACTCATTGTAGATGGTGACCTACTGATGAGACAGTATTGGCGCTGGTTTCTCTCAAAGTCTGCCCCGAAAAATGTCCTTTGATTTAAAATCATTGTACCTATGATATAAGATATTAACGAATTGGTTATACCCATGACATGTATATATGTAAGCCTAGCGATATTTGATCGACACACAGTTCCATTTATGTAAATACACCAGAGCTGGGTACCGTGCCGGTATGTACTGGTGTCGCTTGGTTGCAACACAATGTGGGGAACGGTGGCTGGAGGTAGCTTAATATTAACCAATCCATCATGTGATTTAAACCACCGCCGTCTTACCTCCATAGCTTGCGTATAAACAGCATGGCCATAACCCAGGACCATTTTTTTGGAGCAGCTTACCGAAAATTGCCCTATAATCTAATTGTGAAGGAAAACCTGTAATTATCATGTTTCTTTCGTGTTCAGTTCCTCTGGGTCTCATCACTGCTCTATTTAGGGGGTATCAGCTTCGATTCTCCCTTACAAGTCATTTTGGGCGCATGCAAAACAGTCACAACGTGTGTCTCTATTGCGTTTTTACTAACACATATGGTCATTAGGCTATGTTTTCATAAAGGTCTTCAGGGTAGGCCAGTTTATCTGAAGTCAAGTTGTCCGAAAATCGATTATTGATAAATGATATCGTCCAATGCTGACACGATCAAAGACGCCAGGCAGCTTGCGATCTATTTAAAGCACAGCCTCACCTTATGTCGGAACATCCCTCGGTCATTTCCGTACTGTTAATAATCTCGGGCAATATATGGGTAATTCTTTTGGCAATCACGGGGGGGTAACTCTGATGGATTTACTTTCATCATACAACTGAGACAACCACATGTTTATTGTTTATGTCTGAAGGCTATTCTTATGTTGATATGATGCCGTCACTGGAGCTAGATTATAATTAAATAACTTACAGAGGACAAAATTTATATTATTTGCAACATGTCATACATAAGAAAATAACGGAGTTTTGTTCAAATGTCATTTCACCCAAGAAACGGGCTTGATTGGTATAACGATATGTGTCATTAAGTAATATACATGTTTACGACATCCTCGTCCTATGTTATGAATAAAGCATCACCGGTTGTTGGCAGTTCACAATGCCAATAATCTAGTTGAGTGGTTTTCCTTATCAGTCTAAATCAATCCTGAATCTCCGTTTAGCTCGACCATCATAACGAAATGTTGGTGTCAGACGTGAAGTACGTTTATTGATGTTCGCCCATACATAGCAGTTCTGTCAACCCGGGTAAGAAATACAAACATATTTGAATATGGTTCCTATACAATAATAACAACAACGACGCCATAGTGAGTTGCTGTGTACAGTACCCGATAAAATAACATTGAACATTGTAACATTAGCCAGCGATGGAAGAAGCTGATAATTTACAAGGGGCTGCTGCCTCATCTGTGCAGAACATTGTTCCGGTTATACAAAATGTACCTTTCCCTGAAAAATTAGAACTTACAGGAAATTAAGCTGCCAATTGGCAAATTCTTCAATGTATGTGGCAAAACTATGAGATTGCTAGTTGTAACAGCAGCAGTCTTCGTTTGCCGCCGATGTCGCAGTCGCAAGACGTTAAATGAAGATTGAAGACGTAGGCTACATACAAGAGCCGTTTATTGTTCGTTGCTCCGTGAAACTACAAAGTCCACAAAAAAGAAATAATTAAAAATCAGTCTTAAATCGGCTCGTATGAGAATTAAACATTTGAGACCGTTTCGAAGGTATAAACGAAATCTGCACCCTTTATGAGGGTTTATAATATTGTACTACAAATCAGTTCGTTACAGCTCAAATACAGAAATTATATCTGACAACACTTTGTTAAGCAGTTAATCAAACAACAATCAATCTGATAAATCAGTTTACTAACCACCTTAAGTCCTCTTCACTGACGATTACATCAATAAAACAAAGAAATTCGCTCTGCCCCAGGTGTAGCAGCCGACACCACGTAATATCAAAGTCATAAAAGGAAGGGAGACAATCTAGGCATTATTAATTTTTCATAAAGACCCATAGAGTTATCTACCTTTATCCACACTATGTAAGTTCATCCGACTGCTTTTTCACCAAGGTTACATGTGAGATTGGTACATCAAAGGCCACACAATGAGGAATTTTGAAATCTTACGGCAAAGTATTAATCTTCAACTTTGATATATTATTTAAAGATGAAAGAAAACTCGTAGAAAATATTTGTTCAGTGGGTAAGAAAGCAAATTGTATACATTTTCTTATCCAATCGTCGGTTGACTTCGAGAGCCTATCGCTTTAAGAAACCAATTCAAAACACCCACTACACCACTGCCAAAAATCAAAGGCAGAACAGTTAGACGATGTTATACAAAGACTTATCAAATAGATCAGCTTCTTGTCTCCCGTTACCTCCCAGGGCAACAGGAAGCGCTCTTCAACTACCAACATTTATCGGGTTTGTACACCATGCTCAAGGGTATACCTGTATGATGGGACGACACGTGATTGGGGGAGGGCTTCGTGTTACCCTGTCTTTCTCCGCGCCTCTTAAGGGGAAAATGAAAGAAACTTCCTTGCGTCATGATGTCATATGAATACACTAAGATAACCATAAGTACCGCGCAATCAAACAAAGACAGTTTTGTTATAGCCAAGTTAGCTGACATTTTAAAAGGTTTAACAGTCACTGTAACACTACCATAATATGTTATCATGATGCTATGTTGGAAAATTATAGTATTATTTCTATAGAAAACCGAGAGGAAACCTTGTAACAACCACTCCAGCGATTGCCGGAGCCACATCGTGTGAATCAATTATATACCTGATTATCGAATTAGGTGTATATGTGCAAGGTGCTTGCCACAAAGCCAAAAACATCAATGAATAAAAATCTTTATGTGTAATTTTTTTTTAAATTAAGAAAGGAAAACAGCTAGATGGTGAAAATAATCCTTCCGATGTGTTCAGACGATACTTTTTGTACTCTTCCCTGTCGGATAAAAACTTTAGCCGCCAAGCCTCACCAAGACGGAACCTCAGGGCCGCCTGGAAGGGGAAATAATAAGGTCTGCAACATAACTGCCTAAATGATCGTATATACACGATATATATATTCGCGTCTAATATCATTGAGGCCTGAGGCTACAAGAAAATAAATAAAATATTCCTCACAGATGGTAATATTAGCGTCCCAAATTTGAAATATACTGAGCAAAATAACGTTACACAGATCACTTTGTGCACGCTTTACCTTACTATAACAAGCTTTCGGATAGTAACTTAATCCATTCTCAGGTATATCGCAATTAATTACCTGATGACAGGCATTTGTCGCGTTATTTTTACCTGTTATCGAACATGCGTATTTTGCAAGTGTAGAAGAAGACAAATTCAATGCAAAACGTTGCTTCCTGGTCCAATCCATTCTTTCCTTTTTTGTATTTCTAAAAGCCAATCATTTTTAACAGCTGGTGACAACCTTCTTTTTTTTCCTCCTTCGCAATCAGTGACGCTTTCAGATGAGGTAATCTCATAAAAAATCTCATAAGAGAAATTCGTTTTAAAAATTCAGATCCAATTATTGTCACTTTCGTCAAGATTTTGATCATAATGTAATGATGACTAATTTTGTTGGCATGCACGCTCTGCATTCTAAAATGCAACCATTCCTACTTCCTACGTCGAGACAATGACTCTAATGCGGGGGACCGATCGCGGCGATCTGATCGCCAGCGAATTGTTCAGCGAAAGTTATCGGCCGACTGGAGCGCACACACGTGGCGATTGACTTAGCAATCTGGCGTATAATTTAACTTGAAAATAGCAACATCCGTCACGTGATTTGTCCAATATGGCAAGATTAAAACGGAAATACATTTACTCACCAGAAAAAATTAAGAAGTAGACCCCGACGGAAGAACAGATGTATTTGGAAAATAATTTCGTCCGGATTTCATTCGTGGAAATTGCCATTTTGTTTGTCATGTGAGGAGATTTCGAACTTGGGTTGGTTTAACAACAATGATTCGCGCCACTGTGGTCGCTTGTATGAACATACGGGCGATCAGTCGCTGGCTATGTAAAATCGGCCGATAATATCAAACCTGTTTGATCCGAGGGACTGGTCGGCCGACTGGAGTGGAAGAAAAATTGATTGATGCAATAAAATAACGTGCAATTTTGTTCGTGGTTTGTTTCGCACTTATAGGATACCCGACAGTTGTATCTAGCTGGTAGACATGCGTTCTCGGTAAGATTACCAGCTGCAAGTATGTAGGTTAATTGGCTATTTCAAAACTGAACAATTTAAATCCCATATCGCAATATCAACAAATAACAAAAAATAAACTAAAACAAGTTTATACTCTACTGAGATTTTCAACACATCCAGTTTCTAATGACGGTGTCATTTTGCAAAACTTGATTTTTATCCGTCAACAGAATTCGTTGTGTCCTGATTGGTGAATTTGCAGGGGGTTAAAAGCCCGTATACCCCAAGAGATTTCGAATGTCACAAGAGGTCACCGGTAATATAAAAACAAAGATGGCCGCCTCCCTTTCAAATTTTAAGTTTTTCCGTTTCACGATTTTGGATTTTCCCCTAAAATTTTTAAGTTTATACCATTAGTGGTTCAAATCCCCACACTTGCATGTGTGTTCATTTAGATTAAGAGGTTAATTTCAAACATTGATGTAAAAATCTTCAAAATGTTGGGGGGAAATCAAAAATCATTTGAGCAAAGATGGTTATAGATTTATTGTTCTGAAAGTGTACATTCTTTATTGATAATTTTTTTTATAAAAAAATGAGATGTTAAAAAATTATTACATGTGAGGATTTTTATTACCTTAGTGGCTGCTACAGCGCACAGTAAAGAATTACCACTCTTACGTATTATTCCATCTAGTCTGAAGCTGTGGGAGAATACAAAATAGCCAAATAAATAAGCGCATACTCTCACTGAAAGCGCTCAATCGATCCTGTACTCAATTGAGATATAATAATTTATTTTCTTAAATATATACTGACGTTGAAGTCCTTGATTTGTACCACTGTGGAAGCCAAACTAAGAAATTAAGGAGAGTTCTTTTTAAATTGATGGTTCGTGTTTCGCTTCAGAAATGTCTGTTGTTGAATATACCATTGGGTCAAACTGAGCCAGATCAAATAGTATACAAAACCAGAAAAAGTCGTTTTGAGCCCTACGTTTTCAATAGAGTCAACCTTGGAGCAATTTTAATGAGACCATGTATTGTATTATCCACACTATATTTAATAAATCTGTGCTTGGGAGTTGCAATGACAGATTTTGAATTTCATAATGTTATGTTGAGATGTAATTAAAGTTTTAATGAACTTACATAAATTGCTTTTATTATCTGCGGTAAACTTATCCTCAAGCAATTTCATTAATATCAAGATAAGCACCAATAAATAATAAAATACAGTGCAGAAAAAGTGGAAGGGAGCCAAGTTGTTTTATGACAACGCAATTGCATGAAATTTAAACACCCCCTGTGACTAAAACTGTTATTATTTGTCTATCATTATCAGTGTAATCTATCCCAATGTAATTCATTACGGGTACTTCTATTTAAAACATGTTTCACTGCAAACTGTTTGTATAAATGAGCGATTTGTTTAGAGTCCGATGTGTTGTCACTCTACATCTTCGAGCAACTAAAATATCATAAAATACCTGATTTCTTTGTCATTCTTCTGCATTTCAAGTTTGTGCTCAGAACAGAATCACAATGAGGTAAGTTCATACAGATATCCGGTTAATCAGGAATTACCGGAGTTAGGCATACCGGTACTCTTTTAAAATTCAGGTAGTGATTTGATGAACATTGTTATACACTTTGATATGAATTATTATGGAAACTACAAGGTTAATTATTTGTCGTAATACTTAATATAGACTTTTTGCCAAAAACGTTATCCCGTTTTCTTTTCAGACTGTTGATCCGTTGGTTTACAATCATTTTGTGTGTGAATTTTTCCAAACAAATGCAGGAAAAAGGTATGAAAGTCCCAATCAGTCTATTTTATTCAAATCTTAACACCTGTGTAGCAGACATGCAGTATGGCTTGTTTGCATTATTATATGTGTTAAGTTTTCATATCATAACTATTATCCAACTCTGTATTATATACGCCAGTTCAATCTTTTGTTGTTTTGTTTTACACCTGTGATGCCTCTAGTTGTATATACTATGCTCTTGATGTTATTACCCTTATTAGCCTTTCCCGATTTTGTAGTTTTTGATTTTACACCTGTGGTGCCTCAAACTGTATCTATACATGCTCCAGGTGTTATTAGTCTTATTGATAGCTTCAAATTGGTGCTAGTATCTGCACTGAAGCGTTGCGTATGAATAAACCCAGGAGTATGAAAAAATCCATAAAGTCTTACTTATCATGTTATTTATACTCTTAACTACAGGATACAGTAATTTTACTACATTTTGAAATTATATTAACACATATCACTTCTTTATTTTTGGAACTTTTAACTCCTGCTTATGATTTGGGAAGAAACTATCTCTTTAGCTCTAAACTATCTCGCCAAAACTTGCGACATAAATATGGAGCGATGGTGACTCAGTCCCATATTGAAAGGGGTCCTTTAAAAGTGCAATAGCAGTACTACAGAGTAAAGACGTGGTCCCAACCAGCCGTACTTGCAAGTGCGTGCTGTCTACTTGGAAAAACGTGGACAAAAGTTGGGGGGTGCGTACGTGGTGAGTACCGCCTCAGTACGGTTTTGGGAGCACACAGAAACGCCGTAGAACTTTTAGTGCATGAGGAACTTTTGCTGCGTTCGAGCTGCGGTCGGGCTACGGATTCACCCCCCAGTACGGCTTCACCAAAAAACGTAAGGACTAAAAACAAGTTTCGAGCAAAATATATATTTCTTAGTTCTTGGTGCTCGAGTATAGAACCCCTTCATTTATAAGTATATCAAAGATGTTTTTTTTCTTTTTTTCATTTTTAATGTTATTTAACAAAAGTCTTGAACGAAAATCACCGAGTAGCCTTGACAAAACTAAGAAATGCATCACACGACAGAAATATCGAATATGTGAGAGATGTAGCTTAAATATGGTTGAGGCATTTTATTTTGATTTGTCCATTATATACGGGTTTAAGAAGTTTATTTATCAAGCGGTATTATTTTTTTAAAAAACAGCATGCCAAAATTGATTCAATTACTTTCTTGTAACCAACAAAGTGTGTTTAAAAATCTAGCTAAGTACGTTTTTGAAACCACTTTTTTTGCAAAACGCATAGTGGTGAGCCGTTTTGGCTATTCTTTACTATTTAATGTATAAATGACTCTACCGCTAATCTGGAGTATTTAATGCGACTCTTATATTTTCGCAGCTTTTGCGGTTATTTCCAAAGGATGGGTATATAAACATGCTATATATTTAAAACGCGGAGAATATCAAGATTTTAAATAAAATGTCATATGATGATTCATTCTAATTTATAATGGCATTAATTAAGAAAAACTTCAAATATTTTTTTTAAAATGGACCCTTGTTTGTAACTTATTTTTCTCAGATGGTTTGAGAATTTTTTTTCCAAACTTGCATGTATTTTAACTAAAATACCGTGATAGGTTATGTTTTTTTTCTAAATTCAAGTTACTTTTTGAACAATTGATAAAAATATATGTAAAACATAAAATTCTACCTTTAAAAAAATATTTGCTAAATATCTTCAAAACGAAAATCAATATAAAAAACTGCATGACAGTTTTTTAGATAATGGGTTCAAGATTTAGTTCAAAAAGTTTACGAGAAATAAATGAATTAAATGATAAAAATTTAACAAAACAATTCAAGCTGAGAAAACAGCCTAAACACATTGGTTTGACTGTTTTGTCTGTGATTGGTCTTTAACATTGGGTTCATGAGTAATTAGTAAACGTTGTGTGTCGGGAAGTGTTCCGCCTGGTAACCTGCCCCATGGCTAGGTACTGCAGCACCAGCCACGTGCACATTCTTTTATTAAAATGTATCGATGTTAATTTCCTTTTTATTTCAGAAACAACATGTTCGCTACATATGACATTGGTTTCTAGATTATGTTGAAGATCCTGTGCATAAGCTGATCACGACAAGATGCGGTACTTCGCCAGAACTAATAGGTAATCGGTTTAGAATTTTTGCCAGTTTAGGAATGTTTGTTGTGAAGATTTGCTTTCTCGTTACAGAATGGGAAGAAGCTATTAAAACGTTCCTGGTTAACTATTCAAAGGCTTATGGCGACCGAGATTACAACTTGTACACATCACAGCATTCATCGGATTTCCATCGACTTCGCCCTGGGGAACACCTGGACATTGGCACTTACAGTAAGTGAACTGTTATCAGGGCATTTCTGACGCGAACACATTTCGATCATTGAGAACTAATGTAGCAACTATACTCTTCTTTAAAACAAATCGACAGTTTGCTATAATTGTTGCTTCAGCCTAGATGTACATTCATATACACCTTGTGTGATTGTATATGTAATGTAATGTATAGCTCTCTTATGTATAATCTCACAGAATGTTTTCAAACTTAAAAACCCGCTGTAGCAGAATATAACAGCCACAACAGCTATAGTGGTGTTGCTATTGAGCTTAGGAAGTACACCACTGTCGCGTGGTCTCATTGTATTTAGTTAGAACAAATCAATCAACAGATTAATTCATCAAACATTCAATCAATGTTTACTTTCTATTTTGATCTCAATTGGCATTGTTTTTTGCAGGTCTGGCAACTTTCCAGCTTATTTGCGAGAAATACTCGGCTTCGTTACATCTGCATCGTTGGACGTTGCTGTCTCTACGTTGGTTCTGTGATGAAGCAGCGTATGCAGAAGTGACGTACGAGGATCGATCGTCAATCGGAAAAGTTAAAAAGACAGAGTAGGTATATGCTTCTCGTTAGGTCATTATGGCTGTGTTTGAAGGCTTTCATTCTAAAAAGAGCTTTGTTCTAATTTCAAAAAGAACATCAAGGTGCGTTTTAAGTCGGAAAACATAAAAACATACTCTTTTTACAAAAATACGGAATCCTTTTTGGTTCTGTATAGAACCCTCACAACAACTGTTTCATGCATTTCCCCCTATCTTATTTTATCAAAGAATCGTTTTTGTCCGTATTGTTCCATTTAGAACCATCCTCTGTTAAAAGAACCAGTATTTCTAAGAGTGTACGCTGTGTGCGCTTGGGATAGGTACATTACAAAATATAATGGTCCAATCAAAAGTCAATCAAGTAAAAGGTCTTACACTTAAATTAATGCTTTGCCTGTGTTTAATTTAATGTTGCAGTTTTATAAATTTTTAACAACCATCGAATTAACCGAACTGCAATGTAAAATGAGTTGAACATTTAACAACTAACTTGCCGATTCTGCTTTACATGCATGCGTGTTTCAAAAATAATCATGTGTATGTATTTATTGACAGATTTGTGATTCTGTTCAGGCTGGAGGAACAAATGCTCAAAATGGCGACGCTCGTAGTTTCCTGGTAAAAGCATGATCGTTAAACCTTCACAAAAGTCAATTCATAGCCCTTGTCTATAGGCATGCATAAGCTAAGCAGCTTAATTTACAACACAGACAGCACTTTAATGGGCAAGTGTATCAGAGAGGATAGGTCAGAAATATTTATAACAGGATGTACCTAACACAGACTTTGAAATGTAATATTAACTCAATGGCTGTGTGAACTTTACGTGTAAACAAATATCTCGCGAGCTCCGTGAAATTTCGTTACGATTATTTAAAAAAAGACGTCACATTCGTGACATTATTAAATAAATTACCTTCTATAATATGTTCTTGAACATAAAAAGCAAAAGAACAGATGATTTATGGGTGTTTATATATAATATGTTTGGTTAACCTATAGTGAGAAACTGTTTTTGTTTTATTTGTATGTAGTTATTGATCAGGGAAAAAAAAAGGACATATGCACTCAAAATACTTGTGACTTATCAGGATCCCCTTGTAAATAAAGTGCATATCTAAACTGTTTCTTACAAGTTTATTGGATATAATTCAATTGTGTTTCATATCTACTATATCGTCTTTCATTTTGTCAGAGGAAGATATGTGGAAGATATATTGTAGTACTTTAATTGTGTTTCATATCTACTATATCGTCTTTCATTTTGTCAGAGGAAGATATGTGGAAGATATATTGTAGTACTTTAATTGTGTTTCATATCTACTATATCGTCTTTCATTTTGTCAGAGGAAGATATGTGGAAGATATATTGTAGTACTTTA
>JARFOD010123278.1:0-11669 GCA_031763545.1 Mopalia muscosa
CCCCCCCCCCCCCCCCCCTGCCTGGTGCCCTGATGTTCTGAGAGGGGTAACAGGAAGCGTATCTTTCTGGTTATGTATTTGTATGTGGTATTGGGATTATCTGGTCTTGTCTTTGTTTTCAAAGGCATCAAGGCTGGTTTCCATGACTCCTAGATTGCCATGACATCTTATGAGTGAAATAACTTGAAGTAAACATAACAAAACTGACAAAGAAACTTTAAAAATAAGTGGCATGTAGCAATTGAAGACTGGTAATCAAACTTGGTTTAAATACAGAATTCATATTTCACACTCCTGCATGAACTGTAGCTGCAGGGGTGTATGGTGGTACATATTGGGTTATCAGCCATCTCACCAGCACTAGGTATGGTGTTAAACCTACACAAATAAAATAATCCATAGATAAACCCAGAATGATCAGTGTATTGTTCAAAGTTAGTTCAGGTGCACTGGTTTCCACTATCTGGCAACACCTGGATTAAAATCTTCAAATATTTAAACATCTAATTCTAGTAGTTATTGTCCTTACCCCCAAGTGCTGTGGGGTGTTTAGGCCTGTGCTGTCATCTTTTCCAGCATAACCTAAAAATTATGGGTCATCCAAATTTTGTGAGATAACCCAATATTTACATTTACCCCTCCCTGGTTTGCTGATTTTTTCAATACATAAATGTGCCTTTGTGAAAAATAAAGAAAATTTGCTTTAAAATACAATTATCAGATGACAATTTTTTTCAAAATTAGTATCAAAATGCAAATTTAGCGGAAGACTGCAAACATCTTGGGAAACCTATAAATCAATCCTCCTAAATTAAGTTGCATAACCATGGGGAAACCCCATTCTGAACAGGCCTTTGTGTTTGCCAAGGTAAACAGTCTATCAGGAATAAATCTTGGAAAAATTGAGCAGTAATTGTTTAAAACAGTTTTGACATCCATTTTTTACAATTTTGAAGAGGAATAGCAGGATAAATCTGACTTTACTGGTACATCAAAATAAATGTAGGCCAAATCTGTTACTTTGGCTAACAGAATCTTTACATGTAATTACCATTTAGGGCAAATTTGGTGTTTTGTACAAGTCCATCCTGTTTCACAACCTGGCAAGTTGGATCTTGTGCCTGTTTAACCATTTGAGCTGAAAGTCGCATATAGCCTGGTAGTCTACACAATATCTTTTGTCTGTGACATTCAGTGTGGTTTCATCTACCCATAATACCTCCAATCTGTCATTATATGAGTGAAATAAACTAAAAGACAGTGTAAAATTCACAGTGCCTGGAAAATAAGTCCCAGTCATCACCTACAGTGATATCAATCCCCTTGAACTGCCTTCTATCAATGTATCAAAAGACTAACATGTACTTTTAAAACAAAAATTATGGAACTCATTTCTATGTGTACACATGTAACCTTGAGTTAGTCATCTTATGATGAATTTGATTTTATTGACTGAACATTGAAAAAAGGAACAATGATATGGAATATTTATATGATTTTTTTTATAATTCCAGGTTTTGCAATCTGGAAAAGAAATTTTACCAAAATGGATTAAGTTTGATGAAAGCATACAAGCTTTGAGAGGTGTTCCTAGCCTGGAAGATAAGGGGCTCTACAATTTGGAGGTTATAGCTTTTGGAAGAGACAGTATCCCACAAGCAAAAGATGTCTTTACTGTAACAGTCAAGGACGATGTACCCCATGTGTCTAGCAGCAAGCCTTTGAAGTCAATGGGCAAAACATCTGCAAAGCCTGTAAACTGTTTGTCTGGGGACCCTGTTACTATGGTTACTGTTGTTGTGGATACAGATTTGGATCAGTTGTCCCCAGGAGACAAATTTGAACTTGCCAACAAATTAACATCCCATTTAAACATTGCCTCAGAAATGTTAAAAATGGCGCCAGTTGGTAGCAAGGCAAAATTTGATAGCTCAGCCTTGGTGGCGGGTCCAGGAGATGCGAAGACTTCTCAATTCTCAGGAGCCTTCCTTTCATGGCTGGTAGGGTGTGGTAAAGTTGAACCAGATCATATGCCTGTACTTCAACAGTTAGAAACTTCCTCAGCAAATGGTGAAATGTCAAATGCTATTGGACATGGTATCGTAGGATGGCATGTAACAAACAGTAGGCTCAAACCAACTGTGAAGCGTATGCGACGGCAGGTACATGCCACTGCAACGCCAGGGATAACCATGGCTCCGCCTACCAGACTCCCAGCTGGGACGGTCACCTCAACAGACAGAGGTGACCCAGATATGACCCGTTCAGTTCCCAGTATGGTTTCTCCAACATTTAGTGAGATTCAGCCTACACCGAGTCAACCACCACACGTAACAACATCCACAATGGAGATGCCACCTAAAGTTATTCCTGGGGCTGAAATTACACCTACCAAGGTAGTGGAGATGGAAGCTACCAAAGAGGTTACTGAAGGCATTGTTCCTGTATTCTCGTACACAGACAAGCCTGAAATGACACGGTCACAAGTTCTTGAACCATCTATGGCAATGCCAGAGTCTGAAATGACCAAGGAAACTGAAGTGCTACCCACATCTAGCACAGAAATGACCAAAGATCCAACTACTGGCGCCGGAAGTCGCCCAACGGAGGCCACAAGAGTTCCTCCAACCATTACAACGACCAAAACTCCAGAACCTCCGAGAAGAACTGCCAAACCCACAATGCCTCCAAAGATGATACCTGAAGGGCCTTATGACTGTCCCCAAGATGGCAATGACAGACATCCTGAAGCCTGGGAAAAGATCGAAAACATGATTGTTAAGGCTGGAGAACTTTTTCGTTTTAAAATTCCTGAAAAAGCCTTCTATGACTGTGAAGACGGGAATACAAGGAAGCTGGTTGTTGATGTTGTCCATGACATGAATTGGTTGACTTTTAATGCAGAAAAACAGCTTCTTGTTGGACTACCTATGAAGGAAGATATGGGGAAAAATTATGATGTCCAAGCAATTGTCATAGATAGCAAAGGTGCTGTTGCAAAACAGGAATTCCGAATCCACGTCCTGGTAGAAGAGGCCAGCGATAGCAAAGTTACACACGAGTTTGCCCTCACAATCGATGTTGACTATGATGAGTTTATGTCTGATCCTAAAAACAGAATAGAGCTGTCAAACAAAATTGCTCGTTTGTATGGCGATAAAAATTCAAAGAAAATGACCATCACGAAAATTGCACGTGGATCAGTGATCTTTTCCTGGACTAATAATACAGTACCAACTGGTGATTGCCCTGTAGGAGATATTGTTGAGCTGATGAGTAAAGTGTTTACAAAGAACATGACCCTGACGGAGGAGGCCAAGAAAGGCATGGAACCTTACACGATTAACAAAGTTGCTGCCGTGCCTGCTGGAAGTTGTGAAAATGTAGACTTTGAAGAGGCACTGAGAAACTATGATGACACTGCCAAACCAAAAGCAACTCCTCCTTACGATATGGTAACTCCAGCTGGCAAACCAGAGCCGGATGATGATGATGACGATGATGATGATGATGATAAAGATCCGGAAACATCCAAGGAAACTCCAGAAGAAGATGAAGATAACATTTGGATTACTACCGTGGTGCCTGCAGTTGTCATCATCGTTATTCTGTTCATTGCTCTTATCATCGCTTGTGTCCTTTACAGGAAGAAACGAAAGGGCAAGATGGATATGCAGGATCACCACACATTTGTGAACAAAGGAATACCTGTGATATTTGCTGATGAATTGGAAGATAAGCCATCCGACTCTGCAAAACCCCTTATAATGGAGGAAGAAAAACCACCCAATCCTCCACCGGGTTACCGCCGCACGTCCAGTGAGAGTCCAGGCTCCACCCCGCCACCTAACCATAAAGACCAAGTCCCTACTGATCAGGATGAAGACGAAATGGAAGAAAACGATGTGACCTCCCCTCTTTATAGACCACCTCCACCAGTTACAGCGTCCAGTGAAAATAAACAACCTAGGCCCCATGTACAACCGGCCTACAGAAATCCACCACCATACGTGCCACCATAAGACTTGTTAAACAGATTAGCTATTTAAATGGGGAGATTTTCAAATTAACTGCAAACTGAAAGATCATT
Source organism: Mopalia muscosa (assembly GCA_031763545.1). Taxonomy (NCBI): domain Eukaryota; kingdom Metazoa; phylum Mollusca; class Polyplacophora; order Chitonida; family Mopaliidae; genus Mopalia; species Mopalia muscosa. The sequence continues at coordinate 4,091 of JARFOD010123278.1, forward strand.
GCTCTGTATATGAAAAAACATTCTAAATGTGCATGTATCAGGAGTGCAGTTTCAAGGGATTTACTCAGAAGCTGTGTTCATGACAACCTTCCTACTATGTTTTATTTACTTTCTATGCTTCTTCAAGTATGGAATTTTCAACTTGGAATTCGGGCGACTGAATTCTAAGGGACTGCTATAGTATTGTGTGAACTGAGCAGAATGCTTGACAGGTCTTTTGAGCTGTTCCAAATTTTCTGATAATCTAGAGAAACGGATGCAACAGGAGATTATCATTTAACTTGTGCTAAGTCAAGGAACAACTTTCCTTTTTCATCATGTAAAGAATTTCATGTTAAATGTTAAAACTTTGGAATAGATGAATGTCGCACATTTGGAAGCTATGCAAACCGGCACAGATAGAAAGCTATAGGTATTGGTAACTGTGCCGATAGTTACAAAAAAATGTTTTCCTTTGATGTGTGTTAAAGATAGATACAGATCTGTGGTAGCTTTTGTGCTGGATTTACATGTAGCTCCTCTGATCTCAGAGGATTAGAAGATTAAAAAAGATATGTAGATATGTTTCTGCTGGATTTTATTCTTCTCATCTTGGAAGATTAGGCAGTTCCAAGCTTTGATACATGTGTGTTTGACAAACCGTTGCCGAGATGGCTAATATTTGGTGCATGCGATACAGACTCTACCTTTTTGTGTGTATTATTTACAAGTGAAGACTTTCACTTCCAAGCATAATTTACATTGTTTCAAACTCTCTTATAGCTTTTTTTTTTTTTTTTGGTTATTTTTGGTCTTGTTTGTTTAAGATTATATTTTAAATTCCATCATCACAATTGTGAAACGGTATCAGAAATGCTGGTTTCTGGGTTATTATGACGTGTGTGTGTATATTTCTATGATACCCAAAATTTTATGGTCAGATTATTAAGCCTTATTAGTGTAAATCTGAACACTGGGTACTGTTTAAAACTTTTAAGTTGTTTTTTTTTTTTTATATATTCTTGGCATGACTTTAAAATAACTTTTTTAAAACCCAAATGTCACAATATTTTGCCGCTGATATTATAAAAGTGGACTGCCAATTCATGATATCTGAAATTTACAATTTCTCACTTTACTAACTTTTAAGTACTTTTTAATCACCTGACATGATAGAATCCCCATTTTGTAGATCTTTTTGATATACTATATACATTTTCATAATGGTAAAAATGAACCCCTAGTAACACCATTATCTCTCTTAGATAATGATTTGTGATTTTCTAAACCACAAATTTTTGGTTGCAAACCTTTTTGTTCAATAAAATTATTTAAGACATACTTGTAACCAAAATTAACTACAAAAAATTGTCAAAACCCAGATTCTTTTTCAACATTTTTTCAACCAACTCGTTTATAAAATTTATTCACACAAGTCATGAGTTAGGTAAATTTTTTTAATGTTTTTAGGTTTTTGTTTGTTTTTGGAAAGCTGAATCCGCCTTCCAGAGAATTGACTATTGTACAAAGAATTTAAATAATTGTCCCCTTAGCATAGACCTTTTAGATCTTAGGAGAGTCAATCTGCTTGGAGCATTTAGTAAACAGTTGTACAAGTAGTATTGTCTTAATGTGAAAAGATGGTTCATCTATGAGTGTGGAATAGGAGTATTTATGAACTGTTTAATTATGATCACTGCATGTGCCAATACCTTGCCCTATTGGGACTGTTGCCCTTCTGGGTGGAGAGGTGCATGGAACTGAGGCAGAATGAACTCGGAGCACCAACATTCTAAAGTTAGTTCCACCGCAGTTAAAATGAAAATACAATCCGTTATTTGCATTTTTTTTCTTCTGTTGGGGATATCACAAGTGCTAATATTGTTCCTAAAATTGCAAATTTACAATTAAACTGAAATAAGCCTTTCACATTCTTCAGTCTATGGATTTATTTATGTGAATATTTTCAAAAGATTGGGTTTTTTTTTTTTTTTTCAAAAACGGAAAATACTTATTTTTTTGTTTGTGTATAATACGGATTGTGCTTTTTGTTTTACCTGCTGGAATATTTATATACAAGACTCTATCGTTGTCCTAACTGTACAACAAAGTCTTCCAGAAGTGTTCTTGACTTATATTAAAATGACACAATGTGGACTATTCTTTTGTAGAAGTTGTTTTGCGAAAGGTATTGTCTGATTGGCTCACACCTCTCTGACCCCAAGGTCAATGTGTTCCATTGGGTCTTTAACTGTCCATTATATTAGATGTTATATGTTGTTTACCCTCTTGTCTCTTGTACCTCACTCATTTGTAATTATGATAATAATAATAATATAATTATTAACTTCAAAATCTTGTCTTGATTTGTGTTTTCATATTTTTTAAAATTAGAAACTATTAGGTCTAACCTAGGCTATGACTTGTTTCTCCTGGATTTTGTAAATGCTGCAGAAGGTGTTTCAGCCAGTCCCATGACCGATTCCGCAAAGCAGTTTTATACTTAAGTCAAAATGTTGAAAGGCCCTCACATTTCTTTAATATTTTAGCATAAGTATTATAACTCAAATTAGTCACAATTACATGTATTAATTTAACAGTTAAGTTAAGACAAGTGGCAAAAACATCAAATTTAGTATTTTGATAAGTTAGAAAATGCTTTGTGGAACCGTCCCCTGAGCTCTTAGGCAGCACACAGCATAGTGTAATCCAGAGGGGTGTCTCAGCGTCTTTGGGACACCCAAGAAACCATTTCCGACACACAGTTCCAGTTAAAGTTTAATTTTCAACACCATCGTCTTAATTTCGGGCTAATTCTATGGCACACAGTGACAACTCCCGCCTTGAGGAGACTTCCTGTTACCCTGCTGCTCTCTGAGCTAAGAGACCACAAGAATCTGGTCTGATTGTGATATTTTTGCATTATGTTGCGTCCTGTGATTATCCTATCACGTCTTTAATTGTTGCCTGGCAATGGCTTTGTGGGAGATTTCCTTCACCGTTAAGCTGGCACTGCTTTATATAAAGTTAAGGAACCTTAACTACGGTGTTAAACCCCAATCTAACAATGAATCTTATTTTCAATGTTAAATGCAAATTGATCTATCCGTGTCTAAGGGATGTTGGGTAAAATAATTGACCCTGAGTTATAGAGGAAGTTGTTATGTCCCCAACAACGAGGCACCTTAACCACTCAGGCAGCTCAGCCAACGGACCTCCTAAAATATTGAAGGTTAATTGGGTTTACTCCCGGTAGCGGACATCCACTATCTCTGATAGGAGATAACTTTCAAAACTGAAAGCAATGGACTAATGTTTGTGTTGTTTAGAAAATGATACTAACTGTATTTTCGCTACTGTGGGATAATGAACTGGAATAGATTCTTTTTCAAACTTAGAAAACGTTATGACCAAAAGACGAAAAAACACATTTACTTTTCTAAACAACACCTAATTATTCCACTGTCACCGTATATAATCAAATCAAATTTTACCTTGTGTAACACTGCTATGACATTGTATTCTTCTCAAATATACAGCTCCCGAGGCAAATTGTTCTGTTTTAATTTTTAGATCGGTTGGCCGTAAGAATTCTTCTGTCTACTTTGTAATAACAAAACGTTTAGCAAGAGCGATCATCACTGACCCAGTTCTTAGCTCTCGGCAATATTCAGTTGGATCGAATCTTTCTCCAAAATTTAGGTTATCGGAATCATTATCATTTCCTCCATTAGTCCATCACTACCGCTTTTTTATGCGCAATAATCTTCAGTTTGGAGTTTAACGTTTGGAGAATAAATCCAAGGATACCGTCACTCCAACACACGAACGAATAGAAGTACTAAGTAGATCTTCCCGGACAGAATTTCCTCACAACGGGAAAGTAAGCCCTTAAGGTCAGACATAACCATACAAATAAGACCTACATCTGACACATCAATAACATAAACTCTTTTTTTTTTAAGGCTAAGTCTGACAATCTTTGAATACACCCATTTCAACGAATAGCGTACGTTTAACTTTGTTGGATGTAGCTTACCCTTAGTGCCATATTGTGTAAGCTGTTGTTGAAATGAGATTGGTAGATTCTATTTTTTAATGGAAGTGCACATTTAAGAACTATTGCAGTGGGTTTCCAATTTTAATATTTAATTAGGTCAACCTTACTTAAATGGGTAGCTATAGAACCTCACAAAATCACTTAGAATCGTATTCAACAAAAAATCTTTACCTTTAAAATGTTTTTAGATCTTGGAAATATTTGGCACTTTGTGGGTGAAAAAGGGATTGCGATTCTAGGGACGTTTTGGTGCTATTCCGACACCATTACAGTAAGGTTGACATACACATCAGAATATATCGTGGGGATTTTTTTACCTTTCATCTTAATTTATGAGAAATTGGTTATACGCAAAAGTAGACAATCCCGTTAGCAACTAGAATTCTCGCTAAAGATCTTTCTTCCATTTTCTGATCTTATAGGACCAATAGAAACATTAACCTCATTTTTATCCAAATCGTTATTTCGGATATTCACACTATTGCCTTTGAGCCCACGATATATAATAAATATGCTAAAAGGATATATTGTGGGTATAGGGAGTTAACATTTTATGAAAAGGTTTATTCCCACATAGCGCGGTTTGAGGGAAGCTGCCTGGAAGTCTCTGAGCCAAAGGGCACCATACAGGATCAGTCGACTGTGCCAGATCTGTCATATTCGCCGTGTGTGTTTGTGTTTGCGTCTTTTGGTCGTGTTTTCCTGCAGTCTTTATATGTACCAGTGGTGTGATACGATATGATTCTCCATCCCATGGATAGTCGGGCCGTCATATGAGTGGAATGGCCTCATAAAAGTGTATCAAACATCCATGTTGTCTATATTCAGACTCATTTAAGAAATTTGGTCTTCCGCTTTTCTCCTATGCCGTCGGTGTGGTATCTAAGCCACGCCGTTTCTTGATTATTTTTTTTCGGCGAACGGAATTAAGGCGCCATACAGGGTTTAGTCCATATCCACCGATAAGATAAATGCATTCGCTATCTCCCGGCAACATTTACCGGGTTATATAAATCCTGATCACAGCAATGTCTCTTGTAAGCTGTTCCTCAGCAACGCTTTCTGGGCTGGACCAGGCGCTTTATCCAAATCAGGTCAACCAAATAACAACTGTTGGCCTAAACGCTGATTCATCGAGCTCAATCAATAAGCTATCAACTTCCTTGCCGTAATTTCGGAAGCTCTCTCATTTCGCTGGCTCGTTCTGCCGGCTGACGGGATTAGTACAGGGTAGTTTTAGGCGGGAGCAAATCTTTAGAAGAAAGTTTAATTACATATCTGACGTCTTTGATATATCACAATAAAAAATGTGCCTTTAGTCTAATTCCTTTACGGTAATTAAATCAAAACCTCATGTACAAACTGATGTTGAGTGAACTCCAGTCGTTTACATCCGAGATGAATTCCACAACATCTGACTTCCCGTGACCAGTAGAAGCAGATATTTGTAGCCTAAGATATTTAATAATGCAGTGACTGAGTGAAAGACCATGTAGTCAAAAAATAGTCACTCCTCGAGGCGATATTTTCTTTGTAGTTTAAAAAGTCGTTTCAACAAAAACTGTTGAACAAGCAATTAAATAGATCTATAGAAATAGAATAATCGCCTGATTAATAAGACATTCCAGGTTCTCTTACGCTCGTATAACCAGCGATCGGATTATAGTATAGCCCATACTGACCATATACGCTGGTACATATATAACATTTTGTTAGGTATGGACCTAAAGCATAAGAACGACGTTGTCCAATCAGAATCCTGTGAAGCCCAGAGTCGGTCTTAAAAATCACACAAGATTCTATTGGTTGACCTGAGCACGCGAGCAAACAAGTTTGTAAAATGGCGGCTCAAAGATGTGCTGCCCGTGTAACCAAGCAAACAATCAAAGCCGAAAGCACTGAAAGATCGGCTTTCATTGGCTGGTGTTATCGAGCGTCTCCGGTATAGCCATACCTAACAAAATGTTATACATGTATATGTACCAGCGTATAGGGTCAGTATGGGCTATACTGTAAGCCGATCGTTGGTTATACGAGCGTAAGGTTATCTGAGATGCAATTTGTTTTTAAACTGTATAAAGAAAAACGTTCGATCGGCGTGGCCTGTTGTTTAGTGTTTAACATGTCTGCCTACTAATACTACTTCGATGCTCAGCTCAGGTTTCAGTCCGTCAGTCGACCCTCGGGTCTATGAGAGAATCACACGATGTGGCTCGGGCAATCGCAGGGGTGGTTTTAACCCCGGTTTTCCACTAATTTTAAGCCTAGAAGAGTGTGAAATGGACAACTGGTTGTCGTAGAAGTGAAACTCCCTTGCACGCGACAGTTTCATCAAGCTTTCACAAAGTCACACAGCTACCAACAAATGTCAACAATAATTAAATATCGTTTCGTCTGTAACGGAGATGTAAACTTTTGCGTTTTGTTTGACATCATGCCAATCAAACGATTTGTAAACATATATAGGCGATGCAAGTCACGCCATGTAGCTATCAACGAAATTTCATTCGATTCATTCCTCTTCCGGATACAACCTACTTTTTTATTATTAAGACTCCTCCCTCGGTAAGTTTGACCTGGATTCGTAGCTCCTATCCACCCCCACCCCGCCATTTCCATCAGGATTTTGATTATTGTTAATGATATATGGGGCTTATTGGAAAATCTATCTTTCTCATGGCCTTTGAAGTGGAGGATTGGAAAGGAGCTTCCTCTTACCCAGGGTCCAGTTGCTCCAGGATTATTAGGCACCAACACCAGATTAAATTGTGAATAGCTGATGGACCTCTAACATGGCGTGACGTCATCAAATAGTGGATTAAATTGAATAGCTCTTGGGGCAACTGGTCCCTGGTGCTCCCAGAGCATAGGGGCAACATGAAGCCGATCTGTCTGTGGTGTATTTGTATGACGTCTGTAGTTGTCTTGTATTTGTCGGGTCTTGTCTTTGTTTGTTGCCAGTTGTGTCGAGGGCGGTACCTAGCCATATGATCGAAATCTAATCGAATACGGCGTTGAACCCCAATCAAACAAACTTGTATACCTTCCCATTGGATTGTTTTGTTGTTCATCGTCCATTAAATTGGCGCACCGTGATGTAAATTCATAAACTTTCCGGCGGGCTAAAAACTCCCAATAAAACAAAGCTAGAGAGTAATATCCCATTAAGCTTCGATGTGTATATACCTCTTTGTGTGCCGCGTCCTAAATCCACATCGTGAATAACGGCCAGAAATTAAAACATAGAAAGACTTAAGTATGGATAAGAACTTCTTAACTTCTAAATAACGTAGTTGTTATCTATACTTAAGTCTTTCCATGTCTTATGTACTCACAACTTCTAAATGCCACTTGACTGAAATTGTTGTTCTTCTTTAGGGACATGTAAACGGAACTATAGTGAGTGGATCTATAGATATTTCTAAAAATGCCTTCGGCCATTTTTGTTCCACCAGGCACCAAAGGTATTCTGACAGAGTACATTTGGATGTCTCCGCCTAGGGGGGAGGTGGGTTGGGGGGGGGGGGGGGGGGGGCCGGG
>JARFOD010123289.1:0-14340 GCA_031763545.1 Mopalia muscosa
GCAGTCACACTGGCACAGGGATGTAAATCAATTAAAATCGAAAAATCATCTTATTGTCTAGATATCTCCCAGAGACATATATATATATATATATACTCTTAAAATGATCAGATCCCATAAGTATAGTTTTGTGAACTGAAGGAGTCCCCACTTATTATTATTATTATAAAATTATGTCAATTCGAATAAGAAATAAATTAGTATTTCTTGTAGGCGTTCAGCTGGTCGAAACATTTGTCAATGTTTTGAATTTTTCTTTGATCTATCAGAATGTGCAGCATACACTATCCAACGTTTTTGGTTTGTTTGATTTGGGATTAACGTCGTACTCAAGGGTATATCTCTTATATGACGATGGATTATCCACTTCACACTGTCCCTTGCCCTATAACGGTGGAAAACCGGGTGGAAACCTCGTAACCCCCCCCCCCCCCCGCAATAGGGAAAAAATATGCTCACAATTATACGTAGTTAAACCAGCTTTTCCTGCTTATTAGTGTGAGAACATTTTCTCGACTCTTTAAGGAAGCCATGGCACTTATCCTCATATTGGTTTGTGTTATTTCGTGGAAAGTAATAATCTCTTCTTTCAGTTTTAAATCTATCAGGTGAACTTTAATGTATGTATATAAGTAATAGTGTTCACAAGATATATTTGTGTAAAGTAATAAACCTACAAAAAATGGCAGAAATGATCACGTCTGTCATGGCATGAAGTTGGGGTTGAATTCAAAGCTTGAATTGAGTGCCTGGTAGATGTATTAGGTAAATAGAAGAGAGTTGTTTAAATGCTATGTGTTGACAACATATATACAGCTGTGAATATTGTAAAATTATGCAATAATGGCCATATTATTTTGTGGAATTGGCTAGAATGCAATCCCAACAGTTGTCTAAATAGGAAGAACCTATATACATGTATATATGCCAAATTGGAAGTTTAAATGTGAATTGGTTTGATCTTGTTCACAAGGAAAGTCACAGAGGTGGATATTTTTGCAAATACATTTTGCACATGTAAGACTTTATGGATTTTCAACTTATGGATTTATTCTTACGCAACATTTCAGTGCAGATACTTGCACCGTTTTCAAGCTAATGAAAACTAATTAGCTTGAAAACGTTGCTAGTATCTGCACTGAAACATTGGGTATGAATAAACCCAGGAGTTAAAAATCAATAAAGTCTTAACTTATTATGTTATTATCCCAGCTTCTAAATGCCACTAAAACAAGTAATACAAATACAGCCAGATTGTTTTTCAGAACAGCTACTTTACAATTTTGAGGTTTAATAAAGAAACAACAAGTAATGCGACTTTGTACATTTTTGTTGTATATTGTTACAAGCTTTCGAAGACTAACTTACTCCATCGTCAGGTATATGGCATTTACTTGTAACAATATACAACAAAAATGTACAAAGTCGCATTACTTGTCATTTCTTTATTAAGTTTCATCAAACCACTCAATAACCGAGTTTAATTTTGAAGTAAATCAGTGAATTGGGTTTTATACTATCATCTTCACACCTCAAAAAAAAGTTTAAAACAAAAAAAGCACTATAAATTTACACAATGATGGCCGTCATTGTCCTGGCTAGAGGGATCTGGTGGAATGCTATCTACCATGTATTGTTTCAATAGGTCAAAGCTATAAGTTACATGTATCATGTTCACAATACGGGAAAATTGTTAATACACCATAATTAATGGCCATACTGTTTTTTTATAAAAAAAAAAACCAGTGTGAAATACAATAAATCCATACGTTGGCTCGAGAGAATGAAGCCAACTGCTAAGTTTGAAGTTACAGGTAATCCATTTAAGTCTTTTAGACTGTAAGAGATTATTGTTAATTAATGCAATTATGGCCATTGGTGGATTTTACACTAAAATTGGATCTACATTTGTTTATCTGTCTGTCACACAACATTTGTGATCGACAGTAGCATTTGTACTATAGACCTTGAAGATGTAGCAGGGGACAAAAAGGTTGTGCACTGATAAGAGCTTAGCCAGCCTTTAAAATGGTCTAATATTGAGGTGAATATCGTGACAGGTGTGAAGGGAGATATTATGCTCTTCCACTACACATATCGCTCTACTAGTCCACATTCAGAGAAACACATACGGTTCAGTAAGAGTCAGTTCACAACTGTAACTCTGCTATAAACCTGGGCCCAGTTCAGTAAGATGGAGTGTTAATTAATCACTTATTACACTTTCCATTATATTTCTTGTATGTTTGTATTTCCAGTTAAGTCTTTAGTGGTACATGTTTTTTAAAATCTTAAGCAGAATAATAGCAGTACATGAAGTTTTACATCTTGAGAATTACATGTATTTTAACATCTTGAGAATTACATGTATTTTAACATCTTCAGTAGTACATGTATTTTAACATCTTTAGTAGCACATGTATTTTAACATCTTTAGCTGTACCGGTACATATATTTTAACATCTTTAGTAGTACATGTATTTTAACATCTTTAGTAGTACATGTATTTTAACATCTTCAGTAGTAAGCACATGTACATCCTGTATTTTAGCACATTTAACAGTTCATGTATTTTAACATCTTTAGCTGTACCGGTACATATATTTTAAAATCTTTAGTAGTACATGTATTTTAATATCTTTATTAGTACATGTATTTTAACATCTTTAGTAGTACATGTATTTTAACATCTTTATTTGTACATGTATTTTAACATCTTTAGTAGTAGGCTTCATGTATTTTTACATCTTTATTAGTAAATGTATTTTTACATCTTTATCAGTTCTGGTACATCTATTTTAACATCTTTAGTAGTAAATGTATTTTACATGTTTAGTAGTTCATATATTTTAACATTTTCATGCTTTGTTTATTGATCACTATATATTATGTATAATCTGTCTACATTTTGATGTCCTAAATATTAAATATAAACTAAGCTTAATGTATTAAAGTACATGTAGTAAACCTGTAAATACATTTAGTTAATACCATTCTAGCACAGTACATGTCAATACTATTGTAGTATTAAAATACATTTAGTTACTACAAGTCTAGTACAGTACATGTCAATACTATTGTAGTATTAAAATACATTTAGTTACTACAAGTCTAGCACAGTACATGTCAATACTATTGTAGTATTAAAGTACTAAACTTGTAAATACATTTAGTTAATACAAGTCTAGTACAGTATATGTTAATACTATTGTAGTATTTAAGTACCAAACTTGTAAATACAAGTCTAGTACAGTACATGTACCTTATCTGTGATAGTTTATTTATTAAAATTTAATCCGTTATTAATAGGTGTTGTCACAAATCAATGTTTATCTCTTTTTCCACTATTACAGGTAGCAATTTAGGCTGACGTTTATTAGCCAGTAATAGTTGTTCAAAGCAACAGGTCTCAGAAATTCACCCTGAAACAGATGTCTGGGTATATTATTCTTAAAGTATTACAAGTGTGATTATAACAAAAATAGTTAACATTTTTATTTATTATCCTAATCAATTATTCTGTTTAAAAAAATCCCAGCTTAGCGCAATTTTTTTTTTTTTTCTTACAACACTTCCCTTGAAACTCAATGTTTGATCAAGCGAAACGTGTGACAACACAATGACGAGTTAGATATTGGAGCACATGACAAATCTATATACAGGTCAATTTCCACCACAAAATGCTCTACTTTTCTGCCTACTGCTTGTAGTACATTGTATTTATAAAGATTTTCAACACAGGTTAATAAGGAAGCGCGGAATACCTTGTCAGACCATGTCATTCTAATTGAATAGAACATTTTCTATGTATCAAGAGCATACTACAACATATAGGTTCAGCTACATGTATCTGTTCTGATAGTCTCAAAGAATCACACCTCCTATGGAATTCCCAATCAAATGGTAGTCTTATATAAAGTGTCACTGTAGTGACATTATAAATCCCACTACAACCTATATGATAGATTTATAGAGTATTATACAGCCGATAGACATACAAGGTAGATTTCAACGAAACCGTTAAGAATTATATAACGGCTGCCTCTGGAAAAGAAATCATATCGAATCCAAATGGCCTCTTGCCTGCCAAAAAACACTCTGTCCTGTTCATTGAATATTCACCTACATGTACTACTGTTTCAATTCCATGAACAATACATCAAACATGTACTCCCCTGCAAAATTTAATTATATGCCAAGTATTTGATGTTACGCCATGTAGATTTTCAGACAAATTGCCACCATCTTTTTTGTTTGGGATCACATGATATACTTTGAGAGATTCAAGCCATCGGCCATATCTCAAACTTTTCACAGGAACACGTTTTATATAGATCAAGAGAGAAGGATTCTACTGAGAAATTATTGATTTTGACATTAAAATTGATGCTGAGTAGTCATTTTAGGGGTCGGTCTAACCTAGGATTGTTCAATCAAGATAGAAAACAAGATGTTTTAAGTCAAGGTAAGGCCATTCAGTTTTTAAACATTGAAAAATAAAATGCAGCATGACAGTAGTATATTTCTAAAGGTTAGGACCCCAATAGCACAGCTAACTGACGGTATAAGCCGCTTGATATATTATCCCAACCCCAGACTCCCAAGGTGTGGGGTCATTGTTTTCAATGAGAATAATAACGTAATTTTTGAAATAATAAGAAATGGGGTATCTGGTAACATAAACTATTACTTTCTGGACAACCACTTCTGTTTTGTGATCAAATACAACATTTTGACACATATATGTGCCTACCATCATCAGCTGTAGGCCTACATGTAAGTTGACTATAAAGAGGAGGGATTGAATGCTATATAATTGTTGTTAGTATGAACGACATATAGTTAAATACCTGTACAATCTCCTAGCGCATGGTGTAGAGAATCAGTATAGATAGTTGGTGGTCAGGAGGTCAGAGGTTAGATTATTAATAGTGTACATGCATGTAATCAGAATCATAAAAAAAAACCTTCATACATAACTCTACTCATGACAAGTCGTATTTATTAGTTAATGTCATTTTATACTTGATAACAATCTCTGAAATTGTCAGCAAAAAAATTGTCAAAGAGCTTGGCTGTTCTGCCAATAAAAGGGAATGTATTCCTTTTGACTTCAAGGTAAAAATGCCAAATAATTTAAAATCTGCACAAAGCTTGTTGGAGTAACACAAAATTTCAGAATAATCTGGCCTTTCAATGCAGAGTAATGGTCTTTAATTGAAAAGCGTGTTTGAGTTATTAAAGACGATGTAATGAGCTGAACAGATAATATCCCTCTCCTTTAATGGCTTAAGGTGTGTGATTTTAAGATAATTTGACTATTCAATTTGAACTGAAGGTGCCTAACACAAATTTACACACAAATTTACTTGAAAAGCTTGTTAAAGTAATTAATATGCATATAATGAACTGAATAGATAATATTCCTTTCCTCCCATGTTGTGTGACATTTGCCTTAAATTTAAGGACAATAGCATAGGGCTACTCAATTTGGACAAAGAGTGCTTAACGCAAATTGGACACTATTTCCTAATTAATATGCACAGATTTCCATATAATTTCAATAATCTCTTCCTTTTTGGTCAGCCAAACTGTGTGTAGAATTTCAGAGAAATTCTTAAAATGTGTGCAATGAGCTACATGTAAGCAGATAATAGTAGTTTTTAGTAGCCAGAAATAATAACAAATGGTCATTTTACTTCAGCTTTTTAGGTAACTGCGTGCCAGATTTTTTACAGTTTCCTGCATGTTAGAAGAAAACTGCATTTCAGTTTCTTAAAACAAGGTGACCAAATGAGGCAATTTTTAATTTAGGGTGTGCAAAGGACAGGGAACACCCTCTGTCTAAGCCCTTAATTTTTACCTTATGACACAAAAATTAACATCATTACTACATGTAAGATATATTTCTGGAAACATGTAGTTCATTTGTAGAGGCAGCTTAATTCTATTTTTACTGGATATCCCACATCTAGGGATTCCCTAAAGAATGTTAGTCTGTAGTCTGTGATCACATGAATTAACTGTAATGAAGCATGAACTGTAATACAACTGTATGTGTGAGAGAGGCTCAACGTGAGAGAGGTTCAACGTTGAAGGTCTGATAATCAAGCTACATGTGACAGCTACATGTAGAAATGGCCACTGCTTTTTTGTTTGTTTTGTTATTTGCATTTTCACATTTCAGTTCTATATTGTTAACATGTACAGATAACTGGGATTAAGACTTAAAGACACATGCCATCATTATTCATGAAAGCTACATGTGTTACAAGTACACTGTATGTGTAGTAAGTCTGTGACCCCACTGACACACAAGATGTAGAGCAAATTACCACAGACATCCTCCAATATTAGGAAAGTAGATCACATTGAACTGAGTTAACACATTACACTGACAAACTTGTGCTAACACACAGAAAACTGAAAGACATAAAAACCTAAAATAATAATAAAAAAATCCCATACCTACCCTAGTTATTATCATTATGAACAGGTTACATTTAGGTTAAAATGTGGCTCGCAGTCTGACCATAGCCCTGATAACAGTCTCAACATTTCCACACATATAAACTATGGACGACCTTGACCTTTTTTCTGACACTGCCTTACTTCTCCGGCCACATTCATACATTTCCACATGCACTGTATGCCTCAGTCAGGACAATCTGACAGAGCGGGGTACTCACCTGTCTTTATTTACCATGCAGCTTCAAATTGTATACAAACTGAAGAAAAACTGCTTAAATACTCTCAGTAACCTGGTTCAAAACCTTCAATAATACTTCACATAAGTTACAAGTTGAACAAAAGATGTCCTCAGCCAGTCAAGACAGATACTGATCACCTGGTGGTTACTAGCCGGGATATAAATAGCTTTATAAACAAATGATGAGCTCACTTCAATGAAGAATAATTTTCTTCAGATTGAATTTGGAGAAAACCATGGAGTTTGTAGGCAAGTCCACACTCGGATGATCCCAGCACCTGACTGTCCCGGCCACACAGTATACCTATCTTCTCCTACCTGTGAGCTTTCACATGACCTGATTTCTGTTAGTAATGTACATGTAGATATAAGCAACAGTGACCTAGTCCATCAAATATCTTTACTTAATATGGCTATTAAAACTTTAATATTATAGTATGGTGGTCCAGACATTTATAATATTTTAAGTAGGGCACTTTAAACAATTAAAAAGAGGGGAAAATAAACGCTTAAAGTTGTACGTTGTTAACCAAACATATAGATCACGCTTTTAATTCAACTGAAATGTAGGCAGATCTCAAGAAACTTGCTTTTATTCAATGTTTAAACAGCTTGATGGACTGCCAAGTTTGATCAAAACTGTAGGCCTACACGTGCTTAAGGGCTACTATACAGGGGCCGGTTGTTGGAAGTGCTATTAAATTTAATCCGTTATTACATGATGTCACACCATGTTAAAGGGTTATCTATACCATGGTTTTGGCAACTTAATTTGGTGTTAACGGCTTATTATCTTAAAGCAACTGGTCCCAGGCCATTAGATAACACACTTAATGTATTTACAGCTTGAAATAGAAGAAATCAGTAAAAAAAAAAAAAAAAAAGAATTCTTGGTAATATGGCATTGTATTGAGTCAATATTTTGTCAACTTTTTTTTTACCTGGCTACAGGTTACAAATGGTTAAAAGGTTCCTAGAGTCAGATACCTATAAAATAACATGTAATAACTTTCTCTTTCCCTTTTTTTTTTTACTGCAAAGAAAAAAATAGGGCACCACTCAAGGGGTGAAAGATACGCCCGCTGCAAGTTGTTGGTCTTGGCCCGGACAAGGTTTTTAGTATAATGGAGATGGTGACTTTGACTTTGGATCAATGACCTTGGATATAGGTCATGACACACTCCCTAGTCATAAGGAATATTTGTGCAAAGTATAAGCTTCTTCAAAGTTTTTGTTTAAAAGTTATGGGCCGGACAAGGTTTTTAGTATAATGGAGATGTGACCTTGGCTATTGGTCATGGCACACCCCATGATCATAAGGAACATTTGTACAAAGTATAAGCTCCCTCAAAGTTTGTGTTTAAAAGTTATGGGCCGGACAAGGTTTTTAGTAAAATGGAGATGGTGACCTTGACTCAATGACCTTTGATATAGGTCATGACACACCCCCTAGCCATGAGGAATATTTGTGCAAAGTATAGGCTTCTTCAAAGATTATGTTTCAAAGCTCTGGCCCGGACAATGTGGTGTGGACAGACAGATAGACTGCACTATAACATGATACGTCCACTTTCTTATAAAAGTTGCATGGCCCTACCTATTTATTGACTAAATACAATTTAATAAGATACATATTCTCATCTAGGTTAATTAAGATGCACAGTTCTGTAACTCTGATTGACTATCATATAACGTAGCCTTGTCTAGATATACCACGTGGTGATAGGCATTGATGTGGTTGGGACAAAGCAAACCAATACTGCCGCCCCCGTCAATCAGGCTATACGTAGTGCATGATACATAATTCATCCCTAACACCTCTGATGATCAGTTACAACGCCAATGAAAATCTTATTTTATAGAATCTGCAGCGATTTATATAAAATACAAATCCCTTTTCTCAAAACCGTTGACCCAAGATCAGGGAAGGCACTCTTAAAATAAATGAACTAGGCCATGTTATTTGGGCACTTTTCAGACCTAGGTATTTAGTAATATATTTACCTTGTACCTAGTGCCCTTCCCGTTTAACAGACTTGTTGTCAAACACCTTTGTCAATCAAAGTCTGTAGAAAGATTCAGAATAGAAACAGCTGGTAGAGGTTTTTGATTGGGTATTTAAAAGGGCACCTTCTTCTGGCCGTACGCAAAAAAAGTCCCCTATTGTATGAGTGACTGCAATCATGGAGGTATATCAGAAGGAGTTACCACTCCATCACTTCAAAGGGTACTATGATCAATTTCGCCAGACGGCTCACAGCTTGACTTGATACAGTTGATTGAACACGATTTGCGCTCAAGAGCTTAATTCATGCGTGTGCACATATGGTTTCACGGGATGTTCATTGGCTTTGTGGTAAAGCCAATTAAGCTCCAGTTTCGTCGTTTTGATTGGGTGTTAAACTCTTATGAACATGACAGTTAGTGTCTACAAGCAAAAAAAAAAAACGTGTGGTGCGATAATCCTTTTCATACTAATTAAGCTAGTTCTATGTGTTTCGATTAGCTCCAGGAGGGTAAATAGTGTAAACTTTAACAATTAGCAAACATTAGTAGCAAGCAAAGGAAACCAGATCACTGCTTTTTATAACTTATATATCTCTGGACTGATTTTAGCAGATTTCCCAATGTTAATTAAATGGGTAAATTTTCCGTTTTTAACAGCTGATTTTAAACCATGTAACCGACGCGCAATTAGCTTATACAGTATAATAGATCATTCAAATATGAAACAATATGTAAATTTTGGGAAATCCTTCTTATGCGAAAATATGTGAAAATTGACAAAAACTGTAAAACTTCTTATACAAAATAATACTTTAAAACCAAATATAATTACAATATTATTAGCCACTTTAATGTGAGTATTTTACGTCCCGATAGTGTGAAAGGTACAGATTAGGAATTGTGTAAATGTGCATAAAACAAATCGATGCCCTTTGGTGCATTTGTTTTGCGCATATAGAGTGTTGTCCTTCCGTTGATAAAACTGAAAATATATATCTTAAGAATCTTTTCTGACAGAAGTGATCATTGAACATCAAAGGAAAAGCCAGACAGTCAAATCTATTCAGCGTTCAATAGCACAGCGGGTTAGTCTAGCAGAGTCACCTGTCCAGACCAGCGAGTTGTTACTCCTTCTGATATGCCTCCATGCTGTAATCAAATAACTTGTATATATATATATATTGAATAAATGAAGAGAGACAAATCTGTTTTGCCTCCATCTGGATCTGGACCTTCGGGTCAAATTGGGTGACAGGCCCAACATATATTCGGATTTACTCAAGCAAAAACCAATTGTAAGTAATATCAAGATCAAAAGATGATAATTTAACTTCCCTGTGTCCGTGCATAATGTAGAGAGAAAATTGTCATCTTTACTAGGTTAGAATGCGGACTCGTTCTGTCGTGAGAATCTGTTGCTCAGTCCCTATAGTGTTGGAATGTAAACCAAACCTCCTGGGGTCGAATCCCGGTGGAGGCAAGCAAATTTTTCTCTCTTCATTTATTCAAAATATCTTAGTAGCTGATTCATGTCTATAACTCCGGGATCTAATTACAGTGTGGCGTGTGGTCAAACATGCAGGTGACACCAGTAGTGAACAGTAGTGAGTGTGCCAAATAAGTTCAACACAATTCTTCATTGAGAATTCTTCATTAAAAGAAAAAAGAGAAAAGAAAAATATCAAAAGAAAAAACCAAGCACATACTAATGCTACAGCACATACATGTCACAAATGTATTTACTCCAGTGATTATTGGTAGCAATGTTTACAAATCATTTACTGGCAAACGCAATGTGGTTAAATTACAATCTATGTTTATCAGCAGTGAAGCATTTTTTGGCATTAAATGGAGAGAAAAAAATATATACGTAAAATATAAACTCTAAAAATATATAGCAAACAAAGTTGATATAATAAAGTCATAAAAGGTCAATACTAGTTCAAATGTGTAAATAATTCATTGCATAAATAATTTTATAAACTATAAATTCTTCCAAAATCGAACAACAACATTATGTACAAATAATTATATGAAATTTGCATTTGACAATGAATTCACAAAAACATGTAGGTTACAAAAAAATTCACGATAATACTATTTAAAAACATAAAACAACATTAAACTATCTGTATCCTATATATGAGATTCCAAGCTAAAAATAGGCAGATTTTGTTTACAAAAATAAATAAAACGTCTAACTATCAGATTCATTCACCATTGTACATAAATATTACTGTAACAAATTTTATTCTAAATAACATGGTACAGGTTAAAATAATTCTCTTAAAAATATATTAAAATTCTATTAAAATGTATCACATACTATAGCATTAAGCCAACTTGTATAAGTCTTACATGAACGGATTGTTTGATTTGGTTTTATGTATATGAGTATTCAGGTAACTGTAATCTCCTAAAATTTCTTTTAGAAATAATTGATACCTTTTTGATAGATGTGAAAATATTAAAGAACAGAAACAAAAACATTTATATTTTCTGGGTAAATCTTATGCTTTCTCACTGATAAATATTAATTCTGACTTGCAGTCATAATTTGCAAATGTTTGAAAAAGCTTCCACAAAAATTATTTTATGGATTATATTTTGGGCAATTGAGGGTATTTTGCTTATCTGACTGAGCACCAGCCAAAAGAATCTACATCAGTGACAACAGAGAATGGTGCAGTACAACGGAAATAAAACCAGCTGCAATTAAAATGAAACTTACACATTTGCTTATATCATAAAAAGCTCATCAAATTTGTAACTCAACAATTATTTCTATCACTTGTAGTTCAAATATGTTTGTATCTTTCAAGATATTTGAATTTTAATAACGTTTTCCATGTAAAAAAAAGCAAAATATACTATCACAGACAATATACTGTATACATGAATTTTTTTCCATCAACCATGTAAAAATATAAGTAACAATTTATAAAAAATATTTTTTGACATAACTCTATTGCAATTTACACATTATAAAAGTAAATACTGTTGGTAACAGACTCATCATTCAAACCAGCATGTATAAAGGCAAGTATATTCTGATTCAATTATTATAATCCAAGGCACTAGCTTTTAACATTCCCCAAGAACAATCCCAATATTACTCTCATATGTCATTATTAATATATTTCTTACCCTGGAAATATGTTTGTTTGCTTCATTAATCGATTGTGGTTTTATGCCATAATTAAGTTCTTTTTCACCTAAGGAAAGCATCAACATCACAGGCAACAAATAACAACCAAATACAAGACAAGAACCTGATTTATAAACATTCATCATAGTAAAACAAGTTAGTGTGCAAGTAAGCAGTGCTTGACCACATAACATAGATGCTTTTTATCCCTAAGCTGTAAAAGCACCAGGGCACCATGGAGAACAGAGTGGTTTATCCCAAGATCTACAAGCAGAACTTTCTACCACATCTCATTCTAGGTATGGCACACGGGTGATGAAGGCACAATCATGTTTTTAATCAGTTCAATGTGAAGTACTTAAGGGGAGGTAAGTCAGTTGTGTGTGAAGCTGTCACACTCCAGGTGGCGCCACTTGGCTGAAACATTCTAGGACATCAACCTCGCTATGGAGCAGCCATGATGAAGGCACAATCTGTTAAATATATCTTTGTTAGTTTAAACCCTCAATTCAAATCAGCTCAATGTGAGGGACTTAAGGGGAGGTAAGTTAGTTGCGTGTGAAGCTGTGACACTCCAGATGGCGCTACTCGGCTGGGAAATAGCAACTCTTGATGGCTGTCGTGTCTTGGGAGTTGCTGACCAGCTTACAGCTTTCCGTGAACTGACAGCTGAGCTGGTTTTAGAGCCTCCATCATTCCATACAGATTGTTTCTTCTGGACACCTTTAACCTTCTTCGTGATAGCCCGCACCAAATCTCTGGCATGCTTTAAACTGTAGGCTGTCACACAAAATAGCAACAATCATTAATAAAATGGCAGCCTGATGCAATTCATAACTTTAATTATAATGGTTAAGGGTTTTAATAACTTAATATATTACTACATAAATCCCACAGCTGCCACCATATTTCGTGTTCCGCACTCATATACATGTAGTAAGGTACATATGTAGATCAATCAAAAAGGGAAATGATGACTGATGATGTAAATAGAAGCTTTACCGAATCAGAATGGACTACAAATGTACTTATCAAATGTCAAATGCTTTTGATGTTATCAGAATATAATAAACAGGTATATAGTAATTGCAGAGAAAGGCAATTCTCTTTGCTACCATTGGGAATTAGTTCAGCAAAATGCAGTCTGATTTAAGTGTTTTGCTCAAAAGAAACAACAACAAAATGCTGATCATCCACAATCTAGACTTTTATGTAAAACATGAAATATATGAGAAGAGTTAAATGTTACCTTTAAGCCTTGCTTTAACATCATCTGTAAAATATCCTGATTCTACCCACTCCTCAAAATCTACCACATGGTCCAAGGCTGTCATACCTAAAGTAATACCAAACATATCAGAAGATATAAAACAAAGAAAAGATGTTATATGTACAGTCACATGCACAGGCACAAGCATACTAGTAAACAAGGACCTGTGTTAATATGCTTTTGCAGGCGAAGTCTATGACACTGGCTTACCACATGAAAATAGATATTATATGTACATTGCGTGATATGTGAGGATGTATCAGCTCGAGTTGTCTTAGGTCTGACTGCAGTACCAATTGAGCTCGAAGAGTGAGCTGATATAACAACAAGTAACACCCATTTTACAAAAAATCTGTTTATCATATACCTTCCATGTTTCTTGAGAAGTAAGATTTTTGGGAAAAATTTGACAAACTTTCAGCGAGGATCGCTCGACAGAGGCAAAGTACTACTTATTTACTTAAATTCCGAGATTTAAAATAATCCGATGTTTAATTGTACAATTTTTTATTAACGTAAGTGACACCAAAATGTTGCCGTCTTGTATTGCTCATTTATAAAGACTTTGGGAGCACTGTTTCCACAACAAAATAGCATTATTTATGTTAGTGAAATCAATTAGAAACTTACCCTTAGAGTTTTTGAACCTCATATTTGCCCCATGTGCTAAGAGAATACAGGCAGCCGTTTGATTGTTGGCTTTGGTGGCAAAAAACAGGGGTGAATTTCCTTCAGCATTGGGTATATCTAGTTCAGCCCCATGAGAGAGAAGTAACTCCAGTATTTCTGTACCACCTGTCATACCAGCAGCATAGTGAAGACACCTGCCAGAGAAATAATTCAGTGAAGGAAACTTAACCACATAAATCTGGGGGAATGAACGCATCAAAAGTTTATATTTCAAGTTTATTTGGGGTTGTAAAGTCATGATTAAGAACTTCACATAATCTTCACTTTATATTACGGCATGCCTAATGGGTGAAGGAAACTACCTACTAGCTAACATCATTTAACGATACAATGACTAAACACAAAACAAATACACAGTCATCCAGCGATGCTTTGTGTTATGCTTAAGCTTTGAGAGTTCCAGAGCAACAGGAAGCTTCATTCAACCTCCAAAAGTGACTTTGTTTGTTTGTTTGTTTGTTTGTTTGTTTGATTGGTGTTTAACGTCATACTCAAGGGTATTTCACTTATATGACG
>JARFOD010123300.1:0-14339 GCA_031763545.1 Mopalia muscosa
TTTTTGTCCGTCGTCATATAAGTGAAATACCCTTGAGTACGACGTTAAACACCAATCAAACAAACAAACAAACATTGGTCTGGCACACCATCGTAAGAGTGAAATAACATTGAGTAGAGTCTTTAACCCTATCAAACAAATAGAATGACAATGATTTAGGATAAAATATAACTCTCAATTCAAATAACACTAAATAACCATTATATTATAACCTATTAACTGCATTTTTTAGTACAGATAGTTATCCCTGATTGATGGACTCGCTAACTTTCAATTGTTGGTGAATCACAAGGCTCAGCACTCTAATGAAGGAGGACCGATGGTTGGCAGGGAGCTTCCTGTTGTCCTAGTGCTCTCAAAGCTTTGAAGCAATGTGAAATCAATCTATTTGTGATATCTTTGTTTTATGGCCTGTATTTGTCCTGTCCCGTCTTCTCTCTGTTTGTTGCCAGTGGTGTCGTTTATTTCCTTCGTCCATTGGGCCGGCATATCATATGGTTTTTTAACCCTAAACACGGCGTTAAATCCCTATCAATCAATCAAACAGACTACTGAGAGATTTATAATTATATTTTGTTTCAGATCACCTCAGAGGAAGGCCTAGAGGTGGCTCGTTCTTTAAACCTTTCTTACATTGAAGCTAGTGCTAAGTTAAGGATGAACGTTGACCAGTCCTTCTATGATTTGGTCAGAATTGTCAGGTATTCATTAATTAATTAGTCTCTACATATCCTACTGAATTTACGCTTTAAACTATATAACAGACAATTTGTCACACAGCTGAAAAATACATCCTGATCTTTGTATGGAAGACATGGTTTATGACAACTATTTTGTATGAAATGTTTTGCATTAGGCAGGGCCGTATCCAGGGCCATTTTAGTTACGGAAAACGTATGGGTGCCCAACCTATTTCAAGCCCAAATTAATGTCCATATATTACTATTTTCATAAATTAACGGTAAAATGAAGCTAAAAGCGGATTCAGAACCCTGGATTATGGTCTGAAGGAGCCTAGGAAAATTCTCTAAAAACTGCCCTTTTAGGATTTCAATTTATCCAGCAGAGGGTTGGGAAGGAGCTTCCTGACGAACTGGTGCTTTCAAAACTGAAGGGCAACCTGAATTCAATCTGTTTCTGATGTCGCTGTATTGTGTCATGTGATTGTCTGGTTTTTTTCCTGTATTATTTTGTCTTTGTTTGTTGCCAATGGTGTCAAGGGTAGTTCCCTTCACCCATTAGGCTGGCACACCGTCTTATTAGCAAAATAACCTTTATAAGTACAGATTAAGCCCAATCAAACAAACAAAACTTAATTTTTGTTGTTGTTTTTTTTTCTGTAGAAAATTTCAAGCAGAGGAAAGGCCACCTCCAAAGATGGTAAAGAAGAAGAAAATACGAAGTTGTATATTGTTGTAGTTGTTCTCATGTATGTTGTATTGGTCACATGACTGCTGGTGTCATCGCTCATCACCGTAACTCATTATTTACAGTGTACTCATCGACCCTGTCAAGGTCATGCAACACAGTTATATCATAATTGAGCTTTTTGTTTATTTTGATCCAGTTTTAACCTGGCAGTTTAATATTATTTATGAAACTGCTGATAAAGTTTATTTTTATTTTAACAATATTTTAATTTCTCTGTCAAGGACTGAAACAAAAATTAAGAACAATACTTCGTTTTAAATTAATGGAAATATCTGCAGTTTTTAAAAAAAGCTCTCCATTCAAGCTAGACTTTGTGCCATGTTAAATTAAATTTGGGATTTAACTATCATTCAAGATAAACATCTGACTCCATTATAGATACAATTTTTGTTACATATATGTTGATGTAAAAAAAAGTCTTTTCCCCAATTTGAGATGAACATCCGATACAATTTTTTATACAGATATGTTGATGTAAGATAAGTTTCTTCCTCCATTAAAGATAAACATCGGACCAGATTTCCAATTAAAACACCCAGTCTGATTCAAATGAACTCCCTGTTCTTTTAATAGGGTTTTCTCTGCTCATGTCGCTCTGTGTGATTTCACCCCATTTAAATGATCTCGTTTGATTTTTATTTGTATTGCTTTTTATATAACTTGTAGTTTTATGAGAATACTGTATAGGATTTATCTTATGGCATGTAACTTATGGTTTAGGCGTACACTTGTTCCTCCGTCTACAGTTGGGTTTGGGGACAAATCTGAAGTAAAAAGAGTATTAACAAAATACTGAATGTGTATAAAGTAATTCAGTGATATTTTATCGAACAGTTATTCTGTGAACTTACAACTAACACCAGGGGAACATTGATTTTCCAACTTTAGAAATGCTTCCCATCAATCAATCAGTCGCTAAACAAGTAACATACCTTTAATAGGCAAATTAAACACAGATAAACCAACCAGTGAGACTGGCCTAAGATCCCAGTCATCTGAATAAAGATATCATTACAAGACGATTTTCAAAAATAAAGCTGCCAAAGAAACCTAAGGTAACAACAAGACCCATGCAAATCACAGTTTTATTGACATTTTCTCTTGAAAATGGGAATTTTCGTTGGTTTAGGTTAAGTTAAGCATAGAATTCCTATTGATAGGTAAACTAGGTAAAGCTTTATTCATGACCTCAGATGACCACAACTGATAATCAACTTAACAGGTTCCCTATTAATCAAATGTTATATCACTATAAAAGAGGTAACAAGCAGGGCTATCATCAATTTATCAACTGCACAGCTCCCCAAAACCAACTGTATATTTATGTGATGGAACAACTATAGGCTTTTAATTTGAAATGGTGATTCTTTGTCAAATTAAAATTGTATTGTTAGAAAAACTATCTATACCATAATTTAGTTAAACTTAACAATATTTTATAAATGAATGCAGCCAAATTATACAAAATAAGATTTTTTTGTTTGTCATTTTAACGTTAAATAGTACATATATTGCTTTTTAAGAAGAAATATATTAGAGTTGTTTATGTTAGTACAAAATTTTATAGTACAAGTTTAATTTATGTGCACTACAATATTTATGTTTTATGTATTTTAACTTTTTTAATTAACCGCAACATGTTAAACAAATTTTTTTTTTTTTAAACGGCAAGTAAATTAAGTATATTTATTCTAGTCATATTGAAGAAGTCTACCATTGTCTTGTAAACTTGCATAAAAGTTATCTTGCGCAATGATAATGGTTGGACTGAAAATCTAAAAGGCCATCCGTTCACACAGACAATGGTGTCAGAGTTCTAGGTGAATTGTAGGTAATATTTTAGATTGTTAGTACACAAGGACTCATAATCTGATGGTTTTCAGAACAATTCAAACGATATGCATAGCTTTTGGGAATTAGATGACGCTTAGTTTCTTAAGTTGTAGGTTAAAATTTTACCAAGGATAGTTGCTAGGGAGTTGCCGGTTGTTTCTGTTGCGGTGAAAACAGATCCCCTTGTGGAGTGTTAGTAGTGTCTTGTGATTGTCCTATCTCGTCACTGTTTGTTGAAAGTGACATCTAGGGTGCAACTTCAGGCTACCTGATTCAAACCACTAATCAACAAAATAACAGCGGTGTCTGGGGGTACACTCTTAGACACGAGGGGAATATTCTTGTTTTATTAAGCATGTGATTTTGAGTTGTAAAGTTACAGCATAATGTCGTATTGTAATGTGAGGTATCCATTTTCATGTAGACAAAGTCACTTGACTGCAACATGGGGCAACCTGCCTCTATTTTTACTTTCTACATGGTCTGTTAATTGGACAACTGATTTAAAAAAAATTCTTTGAATTGTAATCTGCCAGACTATTGAAATATGCAGTTTATAAGATGTTAAGTTTTATTTGATGACATGGGATTCGTTTCCCGAGGCGTTCTTAGCTAACGTTGAACGTTAGTTACCAGGATTCTCACAAAAGTTTCATGTCAGAATTTGTGTAACTTTTGGGAATATTTTAACATTCTGGTAGATGTATGAAGTCAAACAAATGTTGAGTTTGATTATAATAATGATATTTCCAGATATATTACCTAGTCTATATAGATCAGTGTTGATTGCTTTATCTAGAATGACCAATTACAGTGGCACTTCCCCATGATTAGTAATGATCAGCTGATGATTTTCACGAACTCATTTGTTTTTTTATCAAACTATTAAGACCACCCGTGAACCCCACATTGAGGTCAATTTGACATTTTCTCCGCTGTTTACCACACTCTTACGGAGACTCTAAACTCTACAGTAAATATCCAGGACTTGTTAACCCATATTCAATGATTTACTATTTGTCTAACTTTGTTATGGTTCATTGAAGTTGAAATTCAGGTTTAAAATGTTAGCAACTGTGATTCAAATCAATCAAATTCAATCAAGCTCTTGAACTGTTATTGTTTTTTTATATCAATATTTAGCAAGTTTTATCTACATTTCACCGATGAGAGATATACTGGTATATAACTCCTGTTGAATTTCCCCATAAACTATACTATTACATGACAAGCTGTTCTGTCCTGTGTAGAGATACAGTACTTCCAATCAATGGCTTAACTTCACCCTGGTTCGAATTAACTACATGTATTATGTTCTTTTTGTTTATGCTTAATTTTGAGAGGTTAACGGATTATCTTTATCTTAATATGGTACATGTATGCTTGTCCTACATGTATAAGATCTATATGGCATCGGCAGGGTTTTTTTTATGGTCGATTTGGTTCAGAAAAACACATGGAAACACAAAATATCATATGCCCAAATATGTGTCAAAACATTTCAATAAATAAACTTTGCGTTTAAAAAATGCGTCCAAATCCAACCCATTGGAGGACAAAACCGTGATTATGTCTAATAAATTCGGGATTGGAGCTGAATGAATTGTTGATAGGCTTACATGTTAAGGGATGGGATTGCTTTTACCTTCAGAACAAGTCATAAACTGGCTGTATATGTGATGGTAATGCTTCAATGTCAGCTTAATTCAAGCAATTATGTTAATTTAATTGTGAATAAAATTTTCATTTAATTTAATTGTTACATAGGAACGTAAACAAATCATTTATACAGTAACATGTATGTTTATGAATATGATTGCCTTAACCCTCAAAGCAAGCATTGAACTGAGGCCTAGGGCTGGAACGGCTATAATATAGTGTCAGCTTTTTCTGAGCAATTTCCTCTAATTAATTTAATATATTCTGAAATAATATAATTATTGTCAAACTTTTTCATGTCCTCCATGTAATTCTTCAATATGTGTAACCTTGTGAATATTTATATCATTATATACCTGTCTATCTTATGACCTATATCTACTTCTATTTAATATATTTCTGGATTTAAGAAATTAAATGTTCACTTTAATACTATATCTGGTTTCTTATGTGAAAAAAATTTGATCATCTGAATTATCCTAAATCTATTTTTCTTGAAAAGCTGCTAGGTTCAGACTCCATAGATTATAGGCCCACTGACTAGGGGTAGTTTGTTTGAAGGGAATCAATGCTGTCCTTACTAAGCACGGAAGGAAGATTCATTTTCCAACATTATGAAAACACCTCATATTTATGGTTCTGCTAGTGTTAAATATTGTTGGAATTCATCGCCTTTATGTAAGTGAAACACTCTCAAGCATGGCGTTAAACTACACTCAATTAATCAATTTATCTTGAAACTGATGTACACTAACGTATTATGTTTATGAAATGATACAATGGATTAAAGATGACTGAATCAGTTTTTGCAATATAATTTCGAAGCTTTTTAATTTAATACTCTTTTGTAAAAAACTAATAATGTATACAACTATTAAACTGACTCGTACGTTAATATTGAATATGATGTTGGTAAAAGGTTGCCGCATAAACATACTCTCAGTGACTACGATCTGTATTACGCAAAATGACTTTACCCCAGATGAGCTTTTTGAAATTAGAAAGCGGGCAACTGGAGAGCTTGTTGTCACCTTGTTGCTCTCACAGCTAAGCTCTCCAAACCTTCTCTGCTCTAAATTTTGTGATTGACCCTTTTTTTTTATTTGTTGCCAGTGTACGAGGACTGACCATTGAAATGGCACACTGTCAAATTAGTGAAATAACCGTAAATATGGTTAAACACCCCAGTGAAACAATCAAATCAGACTACTTCATTTCACAATTTAATGACATTATTGCACTACTTGAATCTAAACAAAGCCCATCATAGAAAGTGACGCCAGTTTACCTGCAAATGTTATAAATGTGCAAATACCCAAAGCTATGTGCAAGAGTCAAGATAACATGTTAACTTTGTCTTCCATAGAAACTATGCCGAGTGGACAAACCCTATGTCATGGAATTTTATTATTATCATATAAATGTAGATACCCAGTTTTGTGGATAGGCCTAACTGATATGCTTTTGCTGTATTAAAATTGGCTTTGTCTATGTCATAATTTTTTGCCTTGAAAATATCAGAATTTTAGATGAAATTGCTCAGTAACTTGAAATACTGTATCCCGGATTGAAATTTTATCGAATAGTCGTTCTTTAGGGGGAAATCATGTTCTATCCCATACTGACTGCTACAATACTGATTTTTTTAGCAAATATTTTTACTCTGTGCTCTGAAGATTGTTATTCCAAAGAGAAATAAAATCCTAATTAGGATGACTTTCCAGATAAACTTGTAGTTGAATTTTGGGATAAAGTTTTTTACTGTTCATTATTTAGTACCTATTTTGCCACTTTAACTCCCACAATTATTCAATACCTGAGAGTTTTCTGACCTAGAATCTGAACTTGGAGGATAGAGTAGTTGAAAGCACTAAACATAACATACTTAATGCTTTATGGATTAGGCCCACAAATACTTGTTTCTTAGTTGTGGAATGTTTCATGGTCTGTTCAGAAATCATTGTTATGTGCTTATGTGATAGCGGTTTTATATGCTCCATGACGCTGTCTGAATAGACATAGAAGCACTGCACTGATAATACATCATAAACTAACTCATAAAGCCTTCTGTTATCTTTTCAATCTGGTCAAACTAAAAAATGTTACCCAAAAAACCCCAAAAGTACAGAACTTCAAAACATCATGTCATGAACATTTTTTTATTTTTATAATAATTACCTTTTTTTAAATAGTTTTTCTGAAGAAAAAAAGACAAGAATGTTAACATAACTTGTTTAAACAAAAAACTGTGACTTTAAAAAGAAAGTTGTTTTTCTGTTTGTGAAAATGAGGGTATCAAATGTTTTCGTCTCAGTATTAATGGACATAAAATTTTAGTTTTTTGCTTGTTTTTCTTTTAACATGTTTATTTATGTTATATGCTTGAAAGGGAAGTGGGTGCGAAAATGTAACAATGTTCTCTCTTATGTTTTTTTTATCAACTTGATACGTCAAATTCATATGGATATTTCAGAATAGTCTTGAGTGCAATCTTTCTGAAAATAATTAACTATAAAAAATGCCCTCGTTGGTAAATTGTGTAATTTCCCCAAGATTTCTGGTGATTATTGCATCATGTACACAAAGAATAAAAAAACCAGTCTTACTGCCATGGGCTGTGGGCAGTTAGAGGGAGCTTCTTGTTGCCATGGTTGTCTCAAAACTAAAGGTTAATAGGAACCAGATCTGTTTGGGAGGTCTTTGTTGCAATGGCATCTAATATATATAGATAAATCGTTCCGCAGTTGATCGCTACGTGGATCTATAGTGGCATCTATCATATGAGTGAAATAACCTGAAGTACGTTGTTAAACCCCACCTAAACTGAAGCAGTTTTTGTCATTTTACAGCACAACAATAGGCGAGTTCAACTGGACGTTTTCTGAACACGGAACAGATTTAACTGGCACAAAATTCGAACTTAAAAAAACTTGAAAACTATGAATATACCAGTCAAACTAAATTCTAGAAAACTGCTTTATGATGCTTAACGAAAAAGTCCAGTTGAATGCGCCTATTGGGTTCTGTTATTGTTGTTGCTATAGTGATAGCTGTCACAATTTGTTCTGGCATACAGTCATATGGGTGAGGTATAACCTTGAACAGACAATTCTAAATACCGATCATAAGGTAACATTTCAATGGCATATGCCCAACTCTGTAATCGTTTTTTTCGGGGGGCAATTTTTTTCTGGCACAGCTCCAGCACATGTACTTGGTTATTTATGCAAATTTATATGGATATGAGGAAGCCATTTATCAGTACTTCTGGTAAATTTCAAGGTTGACTTGCAATTGTACTATAATAAAATTTAAAAGCTTACGCAAAGAAGTTTGGGACGGATATTTTACAATGTAATATATATTTTTGTATAAATTGGGAGCCAATGCTGTGTAATGTTGTAGAGATTGTAAGGTGTTGTGTAGTATCCACAATAAACTCATATACACATCTATATTAAAAATATACCAGTAGTTTACAAAAAATGAATCAACGTCTTGAGTTCAGTTATTCCCCTTTGACGTCAGTTATTCCCCTTTGACGGTAATTTGTCTCGTGAGATTTGACAGTGTAATGGTTGAAAGAAAGACATTGACCCAAAACATTTAGAATGGCTCTGTAACATTACCGTATGCAACAACTGGTTGGTATATAAAGGCCACAAGGGAAAACAGACCATAGTCACAAAATGAGAATTTTGCGATTACCCCCTGAGATTAGAGCATAAACTCTCCGCCACGCATACTGTTGTGCCCGAAAAAGACTGTTGTCCTTAAAAAGCAATGTCTTAAAATAATAAACCCCATTTCAAATTTCTGACTTTTAAGGTTCAAATGCTGATTTTCTGCAAATCGCTTTTGTGTGACTACGGCCTTTTTTCCCCATGGGCATATATGTTTCCCATATAATACTGTCAAACCTGTGGAGTACAACTTTGTGAGAAACTTCATCTCCAATAAGTATGAGGGATGAGTGTGTGATGTAAAACAAACAATCAAAATTTGCTTTGGACCTAACTTTTCATGCTGAGCAGCTCGAGCAGGATACCATGGTCATGACCCCTTGTTTGAATAATTATCAATTTCCAAGAATAGTTCATATCTAAAAATTAAAGCTGTGTCGATGTGAAGGTAAAACCATAAACAACTCAAATATCCCTGTGATTCAATGGCTAGAACTCTGATGTCACACAGACTTTACAAATTAGGTCTCGAGCCATAAAGTCGGCTCTTATGCAGAGGCAATGGTGTTGGTAGGCAACATAACTCTGGTACTATTGTGTTTACAATGTAGTTATACCAGGCCATCTCCCCTTAAGATACGTTGGATTGTTTTTTGTTTGTTTGTTTGTTTGATTGGGGTTTAACCTCCTATTCAAGGGTATTTCACTTATATATTGCAACGGATCGTCCACTTCACACTGCACCAAGCCTTACAAGGGTAAAAAGAAAAAAAAAAAGAGAGAAACCCTGTAAAAACCACCCTCACGCAACCACAACATGTGACTCGCTCATACCTGATGGTCAATGGGCGGAATCGATCCGTTGAACGGAACATCGAAGCAGCTTCCGTTTAGAAAGCACACACGCTACCACTTAACCACGGCCCCTTGATTGGGGTTTGATGTCCTACTAAATTGTATCCATAAGAACAGATACATATCTGTGGATTTAATACAAATGCCCAACAGCTCCCTTAGAAACAGCAAGCTTCAGGTGTAACACTGAAATTAGTTTCATTGTCATACAGCCATACTTAAGGTTATTTCACTTAATTGAACGTGAGCCAACCCAATGGGTGAAAAAAACACCCTCTGATTCCCTGGAACAAACTGTGACAAGACAGACCAATCAAAAGACAACATTTCTGCTGCATGATATAACCTAGCTCCGATTGTACAAGCACCGCAGAAGGCTCCTTCTAACTTTCTGCACTATGCAAGTTTTCCTATTGTATACTATATGATAAAAACAGTTACGAATTGATCACTCATATACTTTATTTACTCCATGGGATGCATCATGCTTTACACATATTCTGAATTCCAGCATCTATATATTCTTATATTCTCATAAATTATTTTGTCAAAGAAAATGTATCATAATTTTTATACATTTAGCAAATCAAGTCAAACATATAATACCAAACTGCTAGACTTTCAAGGTAAACATATTAATCATATGGTCTTGTGTTCTAGTGAATTGATTTCAGGGATCAAAATTGGTAATGTTAGGAGATCAGCAACATCTGCTAAAGGTGACTGACCACCACGTTCGTCAGCTTTTCAGAATACAGAGTCCAGTTGCTCGAGGCGCTATTAAATTTAATCTTCCAGCAGATGACGTTAGGCTATGTTGAAGGGTATCCCTAATTGCTTTTAGTAGTTTCAGCTGGTGTAAGCAAATAATCGTCTTTTGAGAAAAGAACCGCAGATCAGTCAGATGTTCAGTGGACCGTTCACTATCGGTGTGAATCCAACCCCAGAGTTTGTCTTGTATTCGGAAGTCTAATAATCACTAGGTCCATTACTATCCTGTTTTAGCAGTGTTTTTCTGTGACATGTTGATTTTATCTCCCATACTTAAAGCCATCCCCTGAAACAAAAAATCAAATAATTTTCAATTCTTTTGTTTTTAAAGGTTTTCAGTCAAATCAATAAGATCCTGCATTAATATGTTTGTTTGTTTGTTTGATTGTTGTTTAACGTCGTACTCAAGGGTATTTCGCTTATATGACGACGGACACCAATACAGAACATCACAAACAAATCTGCTTCCGTTACCCTTTAGCTCTTCAAATAGCAGGGCAACAGAAAGCAACCTCTTTTCTCGCCTCTTACGATCGACCGAGGAAGCCAAGGGAGTATTCTGCAGGGCCATGGCCCACCCGCTCCCTCACGGGGCTGCATTAATATGTGACCCGCTCCAGTAAAATACGGACTAAGTCGCACAAATTAAAATTAATTTATTGGTATAATTTAAAAAAGCTTTTAATTATGTTTTAAGGATATATAATGTGCTATAATATCTCTCTATATATAAAACTGACCAAGTTATAGCTTTTAAAGTCTGGAAAAGATGGCCTATGACAGGGTACAATTTTAGAAAACTGGCTTCAAAGTTCAACAACCGTTTTGGAAAGACAAATATTAAAAGCCCATAGCAGCCTAACCGTAATTAAATAAAGTTAAACTTTCCGCAGTTGCTTCAGTTTATTTTCGCTAAAATTTCAATATTGACTCTTAACCTTTAAATCATAAAAAAGATATGCCATTTTTTTGCTGGAGCAGGTCACATAAATAAAATACATCAAATAAAACAAACAGATAAACAGTTGTAAAATTAAAAACCACTAAATGATTGATTAGTTCCTCAAGTCACATTCAAAAGTTTCCAAGCCACTGTGAGAACATTTCAAGTATTTTTTAGCACCAGAAGCATTAAGGCATAATGACTATATATCTCACTATGACATTTTTCATATTTTATTGGTAATGTATAGAATTATAATAAATAAACCTGTATCTTTAGCACATTTATTCTGTACACATTTATGTTATCTTATTTGACTGACCTGACTCTTGGCTCGGATCCGAATGTGACCTTGTACAGGTGCATCAACCCCGAGACGAGTGGAACGTTCAATACTCAAATTAGCCAGCACATCCTCCCCAAATATAGAGCGAGCGTACATATTTGCTCCCATAAAGCCGCACTCCCCTTTCAGGGCCTGTTAACACAAACATACATTGATTGATTGATTGGTGTTTTACACCATGCTTAAGGGTATTTCCCTTATATGACGGAGGTGTATTCCAACTATAACTGACACTAGCACAATTATGATGTGAAGCAATTAAATAATGTTGGAATGTTAATTTTCCTCCAGTGCTTAGTAAAGACAGCACTGCTATTCTTCAAACAAACTGCCCTTAGCCAGTGGGCGTTAACACAAACAAGATAATAGGATTGCTTGATCAATAAATTGCTGTTTGATTGATTGACTGATTCGTGCTTTATGCAGTGCCAAAGGGTAGGTAAACTTTATGACGTGTGTGTATTCCTTAAATCATTTGACCTTTTTTGATACTGTTAGAAAGTTAATCTTCCTCCAGTGCTAAGACAGGATTGCAAGTCTTCAAAACAAACTGCCCTTAACTAGAGAGCTGATTGCTGGTAAAGGCAGATACAGTACTTACATAAAGGTAGTGTAAAACATTTGATAGCAAGATAAATAGAACCATTAAATGTGAAAAGTTTGAATCTACTGGAAAATTCTTGTTTCAAATAAAGATCAAAGGAATCTTATGCGTTTTTTATTCTAAACATTTTTTAACAAGAACTGTGCCCACATGAGACAGGTAATTACAACAAACAGATTTTTTTTTCTTCAAATATATGTAAGAGCCATCAAATTAGTAACATGGTTGAGTGAGATCCCATGTTTTGGGGAGAGAATTTGAAAATAATGGATGGGCCTTTTGTAAGACTTAGAGGGAGATTTGTGATCTTACATGTTGTGTTTGGAAGTAATTTGACATTTAATATTTATTTATTTGAATTCATGTGGTGTACAAAGTACACAACAATGGGGTGTATCGAACAGGCGATTAACATCTATACGAGTCAGGGACCTTTGAAAATATTCACAGAGTAAGAAAATATATACAGAGAAAGTGTGCATTTCCCAAACTAATGAAAATTGGACCCTTACCAGTATTTGATAGCTATCTTTGGCAAAATTGTTTGTTCGATATTTTATTTACCATCTTAACGACAGCAAATAGTTGCCACCTCAACACAATCTTACAGAACTAATGCCAAATCGCAAATTATAAATTTTTAGTTTTATGGCCTCAGTTCCGAAATTAATTTTCTAATGTTGGGAAAACGACACACCAACAGAACCATTACTGTAAAGTCCCCATGCATGCACATGGTGATGGCACCGTTATAAATATGGCGTTCTCACCTTTTCTGGAGTCAGACATTTCATATTGGTACACCCAAGCAGCAGTTTAAGATAATCACGAAGATTTGTAACATTTGTGTTGACAGCCACTTTGTTTTCCCACTCAAACTCAGCCCACATTTGACGAAATTCTGTATCCGTGCAGGACGCAGGCACAATGTAATCCATGATATCAATGTGGATATCATTGAGGACTACACAGTTCCGGTCACTGGCAGCTCCTGTTATGTCATACACTGAAAACATTCAAATATATTACATTAATTGAAATAAAGAGCGTTAGTGTCTCGAAATATTGGTGTTGTACTGACATATTAACATTGTCAATCAAGTTCACCAGGTTTTTAAAGGTTGCTAATCCAAATCCAAGCACTGTTGAAGCCCTAACATCAACCATACAGAATTCAGAGAAAGAAAAGAATCTATGGACTATTGTTTGGGCTGTATCACTCAATCCTAATGACCTTCTACAAATATATTGGTTAAATTTCTGGTGTTTTAAGAAAAATAATTTTGTGATGTTTTTGTTATTTTGCAGAAAGCCAATTGGCTATGTGATCCACAGGCCTTATTTTTTCACGTGAACGCTTGTTCAGTTTACGTGGGGGTTACGCAAACGAAAATTCACGCGAACGGTCACCGCTCACGCAACCTAAGACCACGTACACGTACATCGGATGTCTGTATGTACATTCTACAAAAGATAGCCAGAAAGGAATTTTCATACGCCGTCATATTTTGTATGATAGAATGGCCATAATCTTAGTTTATTTGAGTATGAACCATTTCTTGCTTCATTTATGACGTAAATTTGAGGAATTTACTTTTCTGAAAACGAAACAAGAGATCGATAAACAGCGCGAAACAGTAAACCTAGGTCTGTGTGTGCTGTGACTTGGGTGGCTGGCTCCGACTCTCCAGCCAATCAAAATCACCGTTGATCTATGGCCTTCTTTAACTCTGTCCCCTCACTTTGATGTTGACAGTTCACAATAAACGAAACCCAACACCCTAAATTTGGATAACTTTGTAAACAGTTTACATTAACTGCACCCCATGTGCTTTGACCGGATTAACTCTTTGTCTTGATAAAGCCACTCCCGATAGCTTACCACGTGCTGCTGCTGCAATAACAACACTATATTATGACAGTCGCGTCTTGTTTAACCCACCCGCAGGGCAATCACAGGTTGGTCTACTGGTAATAAAGTTTTTATTTGTGAATGATATTTGATTAAAATCGGCAAACAATGATTGGTACCAGTTATTACGGTTTATGCAGTATATCATGGTACAACATAGCGTAATTACACTATATTTACATAACCTATATACGAGAACGACCGTTCGCACAAATTTTTTTCACCTAACTGAACGATAGGTTACGTGGGTTTTAATTCACGCGAACGGTAGATCGGTTACGCAAAATTTTGAAAAAATAAGG